>JAQIYA010000800.1:0-16683 GCA_034699355.1 Microtritia minima
AATAAAATCAATAAAATCAATAAAATCAATCGATTATTAGTTGAGGCAAAAATGATTTAACTATTTTTGTTGTTTCAAAAAATTTGATGAAAAATTGATTAAAAAGCGAAACGTTATTAATGGCTCGAAACAGATGGTTGTATGCGTTGCAGTGAAAGCGAAAGAGAGTGAAATGTGGTCAACATTTCGATGAAAAGACTAAGCAATCAAACGCTAACACTATCGCGGGTGAGTTCAATTAACATTACCTGTAATTAATTAAGCAAAACATGAGCCACACTGCCATTCATTAGGGATGCGTTAGAGCTGAACAGCATTCGAGTAGAAGTAATGCATTTTAGTGATAGGCTTGAATTGAAATTTGATGAAATGCTTACACTGAATGTACATTTTGGATATTTTGCTTTCATGTTTGGCACCCAAAACACGATCCATAAAATCAGTTCCTATTACGACAGCAGACCATTAGACTGTATCGCGATTTCATGCGACTCATTAGACGAGTGGATAATGAGAAACATAAGAGAGAGCTTAGAGACTGGATTTGGCAAGACTTTAAGGCGAATATGCATCACAACGAAGAAGTTAGAAATCGCTGTTCACTTCAAGCAACGCATTGATTAAATTAAAATTGAATTATTATTCAATTTGCAGGCAATAATCAAAATGCATTTATCGCGCGGCAAAATGGCTTTGAGAGAGATGGAGACTATGGTGAGCTTAGCGAATGCTAAATAAGTATCAAACATATGGCAAACAAAGTATCATTTATGTAAATATGTTAATAAAATTGGTTAAACAAATCATTTACAAGTCATTTGTGTTGTGAATCTTTCTCTTTTTTCTTCGGCCTAATTTTTTTTCTTTGCTTTTAATCATTTTGTTTTTCGATGATTTTGCTGTCGAAAGTCGTCTATCCGTTTCGTCGATTTCAAAATCACTGTCAGATTCATTTTGTTGCAGCAAATGCGCGAACTCATCGGCCGAAGCAAATAAATCATTGGTTGATTTATCGAAGCCTTTCTTTCTTTTCTTCGATGTACTCTTGTGGTCATAGCTTTCGGCGAGTGCATCATCTAATTCCGAATCTAAGCCATCAAATGCAGCCGCAAAGTCGTGGTCGTCGTCATCAAATTGCACGTTAAGCTCGTCGTTATCTAACTCCTCATCAAACTCGTCATCGAGCTCTTCATCTTCGATATCGTTTTCTTCCGTTTCTTTCTTTTTACTCTTTTTGTTTTTATGTTTGGAGAAGAAATCGCCTGCAAAATCGATGCCATCTTTGTTTCCGGGTTCGTATCGATCCAATAGTCTCTCAAACTCTTCACTTGTAACACTTTCGATATCGCTATTATCAACTTTTGTCAAATCCCTTTGCTTTAAATAATTATATATAAAGCGTTCGTCGATTGGTATCTTCGATTCAGTTTGTGATACATAATCTTGACTACTAATTGGCAAAGAATTGTCAGTTGATTTAGTGCTGATTCTCCCGAATACAAATCTCGCTCGTGAAGCTTCATTTTTCTTAACTATTTTCTTAGGATTTCTAAAGACGAAACGATCGAGAAAATGCTTTAGCGTGAAGTCTACAAAGGGATCGCCGTCATAATCAATAAATGTTTTATTAATGATTTTTTGCGCAAATAAACTCGTTGACGGGTGAAAATGCCGTCTCATTACATCAAATTCCCAGAAATCTACAGATTCAGAGTTGGCGTAAAGAGGATTTCGGCACAACGGTTCGTAATATTTCGCTTTAGTCCAATTGGTATTAATATTTTTGTTATGATCCCAAGAGGGCTTTATGAGACTTTTTTTACTAAATTGTCTATCTTTATCTACTTCTTCATCGTCATCACTCAAAGGAATGTCTTCATATTTTTCCTCCTCATCCTCATCATCATTAATGAATACATTAGTATTACTTTTAGCAAACATTAATCCAGGCTTAGTTTTAATTATCTCTGAAATCAATATGAGTACACTGCAAGCAAGAGATGACGACAGCGTTAATGCCACCTAAACATTAAAAAAAGTTGCATTTCATTAGATAGTTTACATTGAATAATAAGTGCACAGCATTTTTATTTAATTAGAAATTCTCATCAATAACATGTAATCTTTAATTCTTTTTAACTTTAGCATAACTAAAAATAGATTTGAAATTCGCTCAATGCATGATTGAGGAGAACATGCTATTTATGCAAATCAGGTATACATCAAAAGTCCTCAATGTTAATAGTATTGATAAAAAATCTTCAATATTTGATTTCAGAGCAGAAAATAAATTCAAATCATAGGAACCTTATTGTTAAAGTGTAACACAGCACTAAAATAAATTAAGCTGTTTTTAATTTTTTAAAAATTATTTCTTAATTTACCATTTTATAAGTTACTAATAATATATCAAAAATTAATAAACAAGAATTAGCATACAAATGAGCTGAATTTACATGATGTAACATTATTTTTACTATGCGTGGGGTATTTAAGAGCTCACTACGTTCGCTCTTAATGTAAAGTGCTCTTTATTTTACTGATAAAATTGGTTGTATATATATAACTAATTATTTTAATAATTTAACTAAACAATTCTATTAAATAAAATTTTCTAATAATATACTTTAACAATATAGCATTATTAATGCTTAACTAAACTAAACAGCCTAAAACTTCATATTAATCTATGAAGTCAAACTTGTATTTTATATTTAACAACTTATTAAGATGTCATTAAATTTTGACCACTTATAGTTCTTTTCGTCTATCGGGGAGGGGGGGGAGGGAGCGGCCAGACAGACATCTCAAATCCATAAGCTTGCTTTTGTAAAAGTCAAAATGAGCTGAAATCTTGAATTAATAAATTTTATAATAACTTAATATAAAACTAAATGCTGCTTTTCTTATAAGTTATTTATAAGTTTTCACAATTTTCATTTAAAGAAAGATTTTAAACGATTAAAAAGTATAATATGTATAAATCTTAATTAACATGTTATAAGTGTTACGTAACTACTAAACAATAAATCTAGCAATTTAATCGATTCGGATTAGTTTATACATGTATTAAATTTTATTTAATTAATTTTCTTAAAGTTCTTGGAATTTTATTTTATTTTCCAATAAAAAATATATAATGTTTGCTTTGCATAATAACTACTTTGCATAATAAGTTATACTGAAACAGAACATATATGTATGTTCGTAACACAGAACATAAATATTATTTTTTACCAAGAATTCAATTATTTAGTTTTAGGGAGAATCTTCTCCTTTATGTAATTCATGCGTCTCTCAATAAAGCTTTATATTAAAACATGCTTTTAATATTTATTAATATTTAATGCATTAATTATAAATTCTTTCAATTTATATTAAATAGTGTTGAACGACAAAATCTATAACAAAAACTAACTATTTTAAGTTCTAAATCATTACTAACATTCGATATTAAATAAACTTTTACATAATATAACATTTTTTTTGACAAATTTTGTTAATTATAAGAATTATTAAATTTATAAATTATTAAATTAAAAAATAGTAAATTAAATTTATAATATTGATTGATTAATTATAGCTATTTAATTAATTATTTTTTGCATAGCAATAAAAATTGAAAATACTAATATTGTTAAATTATACATTTAATTTACTCCTTTAATAATTCTTTAAAACTAAATACGATGCCTAAAATTTCCATTAATATTATGCGTATAATCTATATTAAATGTTTATCGGAAAATATTTACTGCGTATTATACATAGATCTTTTTAAAAATTTAATATTTGTTTAATATTTGAGTGGTTATGCTGAGTATTATTAATGAAAATTTATGGTAATATATTTAAAACTACATATTAAAATTTAAAAACACTGTATACATAACAACTATAATAAGTATAATCATAAGGTCGACAGTAATTACCTGTAAAAGACGTTTAATGAAAGTCCGTACTCTTGAAAGAATAGGATCTCTTTTGAGCGCTCGATAAATAAGATTTAAAAACATGGCTTTACGCGAACACTGTTCGAGTTGCGACTCCAATATATACCGATATAATACACAATAAAAGCGATCCGTTAATAAACCAGATTCGTTCACATCTAAAATATTGAATATTAACAGCAAAGCTTGTATACCAGTGTTGAGATTGACGTAATGAATAATCTTGTAAAAAGTTTCCAAATGCTCTTCGAGTACGTTGGACTGCAATTTGGAATAAGGAAAAGCTCGCGTAACGCCTGTTAACAAAACGCTCATCATTTTGTTATTAATGTCATCTTTTTTCACAAAAGATTTAAAAAAAGCAAAATAGACACCAATTAATTTGTTAGCGAGTTGAACGTCACTCGAAGAAAATATGGTTTCGCTAAGAAAACAGAGTGCATAATATTGAGTTCTATGGGCAATGTTTGGTCTGTATAGGAGTCGCTCAATTTCGTCCACTACTATGCCCTTCATTAAGGGGTGGTATTGATTGACGAGTTGTTTGAGCAAATGACTCGCTTGTGACGCCAATTTCGGTATCGGATCACCCAATTTGTTAATTAAATTTTCGAGTAAAAACTGTTCCTGTTCTCCATTATTGACAAGTAAATCAAAAAAAGTGAGCAAAGCTTTATGTTTGGTCACCTCAACGGTGTCGTGAGAAACTCTCGTCACTAATTCTAAAAATTGTCTGTAATAGAGTTTGAGCTGATCTTCGAAATAACACAAAACTAACATTTGATTTCGAGACTCATTCTTGTCATCAATATTAATATATTGCAACAAATTTGAAAATGATTTAAGTTTACTGTTTGGCAAAAGATCGCCAATAAATAATTCCCGCAAGTTATCCAAAGCCATAATGCATTCGCGTTTGCCTTTCGTGTTCACCATTTTCAGCACTGCCGCCAAACTGATGATGTTATGGACGGCCGAGTCCTGCAGGAGAATGGAATGCGCCGCCAGTTTGTCGGCTAACGTTCCCTTTTGGAGAACGGCTCGAATCCACTCGAAATCGCCTCTTTTCGACCCCAAATGCTGACGCTTTCGATACAACTCTATATCGCTATCCAATAGCTGTTTCGCCTCCTCTTTCAACTCATTTTCGCGTTCAACAGAAATCTTTGCTTTTAAAACATTGCAGTCCAACGATGGCCTCATTTCGTACCACTTTATGCCAGTTTTAATCAATAGTTTGTTAGCTTTCGATGGCTTCTGTTTCTTCGCAAATATTGGACTTTCGTTTTGTTTCTCAATATTTAATTCATTTACGACTTGTTTAGATTTATAATTGTTTCTATTCTTCTTCTCCAAACTATTTTTGTTGCTTTCATTAAAATCTTTTTCATCGAAATTTCTGATAATATGTTTCATTTGTTGTCGCAATAACTCATCCAAATCTTCGTTGTCATCAATTTCTTCATTTGGTTTTGGTTTCACTATCTTTTGATTGTTACGTTTGTTTCGTTTTTCCATTTTCTTCTTCTTCTTATTTTTATACTCGTTATTCATTTTGGTCTGTAATTAATTTGTTTCAATATTGAACACCAATTCAAATAATTATAATACAAATAAAACACTAATAATTATATTTTTTTCGGCATTAGGAGTGAGAAAAGCATGTGTTCAGTGGTAGAGATCTTAACCTATTTTGTTGATTATGGCATATCTATTATACAACTGCTATAAAACTGCTATTAATTTGTTAAAAATTCATTTATAGATAACTAAATATTATTATTTTTAAATAATAAATTATGAATTTATATTTTGGCAAATAATCGGTAAATAAATTAAAAAGTTTGGATGTTTACAATGAAGCCGTTAAGACCTGTATTCGAGTGAAATGTGGCATTTGGTGCAGTAATGAAGACAATGCATTGCATCATATGATGGTTCGGACTATTGCTGCGATTTGTTTGTAGTATAGATGAAGATAACAGCGACAGACATGTCAACTCAAGGACAGCCGCATCTCAAGACGCAAGACTTAAATAAATTGGTAATTGAAACACATTGAAACACATTGAGTTGAGTTGAATAGCATTTAATTGTTTGCGATTGCGGTGCAGGACGTGAGCCAATTGACGCCGTTGACGGCCGAAGTGATCAGTCGCCAGGCAACCATCAACATCGGCACGATCGGTCACGTGGCTCACGGCAAGTCGACTGTGGTGAAGGCCATATCGGGCGTACAAACGGTGCGCTTTAAGAACGAGTTGGAGCGAAACATCACCATTAAGTTAGGCTACGCTAACGCCAAGATCTACAAATGCGATAACGAGTCGTGTCCGCGGCCGCGATGCTATCGCTCGGCCAGCAGTAACAAAGAGGACGACTTCAAGTGCGACCGACCCGACTGTACGGGAAGGTTCAGGTTATGGCGACACGTGTCGTTCGTCGACTGTCCCGGTCATGACATTCTTATGGCCACTATGTTGAACGGCGCTGCCGTTATGGACGCGGCGCTTGTGCTCATCGCCGCCAACGAGACGTGTCCACAGCCGCAAACATCCGAGCATTTGGCGGCCGTCGAGATCATGCGTTTGCAACATATGCTTATTTTGCAGAATAAGATAGATTTAGTTAAGGAATCGCAGGCCAAAGAGCAGTACCAACAGATCCAGAAGTTCGTTCAGGGGACGGTCGCTGAGGGCAGTCCCGTGATTCCCATTTCGGCGCAACTCAAGTACAACATCGACGCGTTGTGCGAGTATGTCTGCAAGAAGATTCCCATTCCTATACGAGACTTCACGTCACCGCCGAGACTTATTGGTATGCTTTCATAATGCTTTCAATGCCTTATCTCTCGATGTTTAACAATTGAGTATAATATATTCACTTTAGTCATTCGTTCATTCGACGTGAACAAACCCGGCTGTGAAGTGGAAGACATTAAGGGTGGAGTCGCTGGCGGTTCCATATTGACTGGTGTTCTCAAAGTGGGAATGGAGATCGAAGTGAGGCCCGGGCTTATCTCGAAAGACGAAAGCGGCAAAATTATTTGCTGTCCAATCATGTCTAAAATAACGTCGTTATATGCCGATCAAAATGATCTTCAATATGCAGTTCCGGGTGGTCTTATAGGAGTGGGTACTAAAATTGATCCCATGCTTACGAGAGCCGATCGAATGGTTGGTCAGGTTTTGGGTTCTGTTGGCTCACTTCCAGATATATACGCAGAGCTTGAGATAACATATTATTTGTTAAGAAGATTGCTTGGGGTCCGAACTGAAGGCGACAAAAAAGCGGCCAAAGTTTGTTATACCTTATCAATTGATGCGAACGTGTTTTGACTTATTTATTGTGAATTAGGTTCAAAAATTGACTAAAGGAGAAGTATTAATGCTTAACATTGGCTCGCTTTCTACTGGTGGAAGAGTCTTAGCAGTTAAAGCTGATTTGGCTAAAGTAACGCTTTTCATTCCCGTTTGCGTTGAAATTGGAGAGAAGATTGCATTGAGTAGAAGAGTTGACAGACATTGGCGGTTAGTATCGATTTCAATATCTAAAAACATTGCTCACCTCTTTACCTTTATCTTAGTTAAGGATTTAGTTTATAAGTCGATAAAAAAATGTCTATCTTATAAATGTAATCCTTCATATCTTTCTTATCCCCTTTTCTCATTACCTTCTAAAAGAAGATAAGAAACTGTGTCACTACAGTTCGAGACACGCAGATTTCAAATTAAAGTAAACAAGCTATCAAATAGATTTGTTGAATTGAAAAGTAGGCATCATTAACAAACTGATTTAATATTTATAAAAAAATTTCACATAAAGGTTAATCGGTTGGGGACAGATTAGAAGAGGAACATCAATCGAACCGTCATCTAATCAGCCGACAATTTTACCAGTTATATCGCCAAACGCAGAATTAAAATAATGATAATACTTTTTATGATTATAATAAAGAGTTATGAAATTAATATGTTTTGCAATTACAATATATAACTTAATAAAAACTGATAAAATAGAAATATTTGTATCAATGCATGTTTGGAACATTAGTTTTTTTAGTTATAAAACATCAACTTATAGTTATTCAATTTAATTGTTATTTAAATGGTTGATATCGAATAAATGAACACTTGTTTACACATAAGACTCCTCTTCAGAGCTATTGCCGACGGAATCCGATCTCTTATGGACGGTGATTATGGACGGCTTTCCATGATTGTCATCCTGTCCGACATGAACTATTGTCACCCCTTTACTATTAGTAGGACAACTCTGGTCATTAGCAGATTGATTGTATTCATGTTGATTGCACAACGATCTCGATTCCTTCACAGTTTGTCTCTGCTTAAGTAAGGCATTGTTTTCAATGAGAACGCTTACGGGCCTCACAGACTGGACAGAGTGGCGCACATATATACTATTGGAGGTGTCACTCGACGCTTGTGATGTGGTGAACAGTTTTCGCAGATTAGCTACATTACAATTAATTTCTTTTTTCCATTCTTCTGGAGTAACGTCTTTGGCACTTCTTTGAAGCACAGAAACAGGCGGATGAGAGGGATAATAATGAAGATGGTTATGGTTTTGAGCAGATATTCGGACAATGCGTGATCCGGACATAAGTGGCGCGCCTTCACTGGCGGCCCTTTGCACCTGTTTGTGCGCTGACAGCGAACTGGCATTCTTTAGCAACTGTTCGTTTTCCATATCACTATTGTCTGAATCATTATTTTTGACTCTTACAGGTACAGCACGATGAGTAATACTAGTGTTTGCTTGAATGTCTTCGTGATAGATGCGAACCGATTCTTTGTAGATATGATTAGAATTGGCCGATGAGTTGGACGCCGACGACGTTTTGCGAAGTGAAAGCTGAGAAGAACTGCTTTGCTCTCGCGCTAACTTCTCTTTTCTATTCATGGCTTCGCGATAACTTGGAGGACAGATGACCAATGGATTGCTTCGCAACGACGAGGAAGACTGCTTTGATAGGTTTGATTGTTTCGATATAGAAGAGCGGTTACTCGCCGTCTCCGACGACGAGCTGCAAATGCTGGCAACTCTCTCGTTGAGAGCCAAATGCGATTTGCAAGCATTGATATCATTGCGTAACACATTTGCCGAATCGAATTGATTCTTGAAGTGCTGACTCGAGTCATTCGGTTTGACGTATTGATGAACATCAGCTCTTAGTGTGACTCGTGTAGAGTTTTTGTTGGTATTATTGTTGGCATAAGCAGGTGTATAGTTGTTGCAACAGTTGCCTGGAGGTGAAGCATCACTTTGTTGCACAGTTTGACCCCAAGTTTGCAGATGGACCGCCTGCTGGTACGGTAATGACATCGCGCCCGGCATCGAATACGGACTTAAATCATTGTCTGTATCATTATATGTACGAACTAAGCTCTCCTCTGAGTTACTTCGACGCAACATTGATCCCGAAATGCCGTCGTGAAACGAGGCCGAAGAACTGATTGGCGCACCGCCGAGAACTGCTGCCAGCGGTGGTCGTCGATAACGATATTCACGATGATTAGTGTTGGCATCATTTACTATTTCATTATCATTCAGATCATCACCATTTATGCCATAACTGTATGATTTTGAATAATGAATAGGAATATGCTGTGGTTGTTGATTATGATTGTGATGAGATGCCAGTGATGTAGATTGAGATAAATTGTTTAATGCGATTGATTTATAATGATTACGATTATAGTTATGATTGTGACCATATGTTACATTTCTGTGGCGATTTATATAATGAGGATAATCATGAATCATAAAGCCCTGATGTCGCCGCTTGCGAACCACGTCATGACACGAGCCATCGATGCTCACGCCGACACTTCGCCCGTAGGAGAACGTCACGTTTATGTCTGAATCGAGACCAGTGGTGTCCAGATGTGGCACTGATTTGGCCAAATACGGATACACTAATGGCGACGATTTTCGAAATATGGCTGAATTGTCCGACTCCTCTTCATCTTCGTCTTCAGGGTTGTAGAGCTGAGTATCGCTTAAGGTCAGACCGGAATCGCGACTTAAATTCGATAACGACATCTTATTGCCGAAAGTGGTGGAAGCGTTTTGATTGTTGCTGTTATTCACATGCGAGTCGTCCATCAAAGCTCGCTCTAAGCTGTCTATTGAGGAGTCATCACATCGGTTGCCACCACTGCTTGTATTACTGCCGACACCATGATCTGGCAAACTATTCAAACTATCCGACTCTTCAGCACCTGAATCCTGACGCGAAGCATCCTTTTCTGGTGGACTTCCCAATAGATTTAGTGTGTTCTCGCCCAACAAATCGGGGCAATGATCGATCAGATATGCTATCAATTTTGGCACTTGCTTTGACATTTCCTGCAATACAGAGTATACAATGAAATCGACAACGATATCATTGGCGGATACTTTTCATTATAAAGTAACTAAAATAAGTAACTGCTTATGTGTGGAATAATATTCAAATAATAATAGGGTTTTAATGTGGGCGTTCTATATTGACAACTTTAAGATTAGTTAATGAGATAAAGATTAAATTAAAACAACTATATTATAAACATAAACTTTGCAAATATCTTATTGCCTTCAAGAAAATACTTATATTTTCCTGATATTAATATGCAATTCACTTCCTTAACGACTACCTTATTATATATTCCTCATACTGTAATTCCAGTTTTTCACTTTAGCCGAGATAACTAAAAGTTGTTTACTTTCAACGCAAATATTCATAAATAAATAATATTCCAAATAATACATACTTCACATCTTTGAGATGTTGGTGGCGTTGGATTGGGATTACCAAAAGCATTGGGACTCAGGAGGCTTTGGCCAACACATACGCCTAAGTTGACAGAACACATTTTGTTGAATGATGACCGCTGCGAGATGTGCCACAAAGCGCACAGAAAGTGGCGAAGAAGTAACTGATTAGTTGGTGGCAGCGCTTGCAGTAATCTAGCCATTCTCTCACGACACTCCAAATTATTTTCGACGCCTATGGCATCGATCCATTTAGTGTAATACGCCGATTGCAACAAACAGTCGGGCAGAGAACGTAGAAATTCCTGTTTTACGCAATCAGTTAAATGCAAAAAATAATTAACAATTTGCTGGCAAATGCATTCTCGAAATTAAGCCAAATGTAAAAACGCTAGTCCTGTAAGCAATTAATGAGCTTACCTTAAATACCGAAGCGATCACAATAACTGGCACGTCTCTGATATCACTGTTGGGATCAGCTTCTAATTTGGCTCGAAATTCCTTACAAACACGAGCGTTCGCTGATTTGCGAAAAATGCCGACAGTATACGGACCTTTCGTCAACAACTCTTTGAGCATATTCTTCATTGAAAAAACAAATTTTGTTGATTAAAAAGTTGTTACATTAAATATTATTTGCAAACATGTCTAACAAATAATTCTTACAATAATCGCTTTGGGAAGCATTCCTTGTGAGCACAACGCGTCCAAATGTTGACCAAACAGTTTGCCCTTATTTGGCGAACACGGTTCCGACGAAATGCCGCTATCGATGGACGTATCCGTTTTAATGCTAATCCTTTTGAACGGCCAGTTGATTGGCTTTCGAGGCTTTTTTGCTTTTTTCGCGTTTTCCAATAAAGAGCTGTTTTTGGGATAGGATTTGCGCAAAATGAAGATGCATTTGTTGTCGGCGGCGATGTTATTGAAGTTTTGAAGGTCCAAATTGGAGCGATGCAAGAGATCGCGCACGAAATTCATTTTAATGGCGAACGGATATTCGTGTCCAATGAGAGGATACGGAGTGTCGTCTCTGCCGGTCTTCACCCACAGCTGATAGTCGTCGAGATCGCCGTCGCATTTGAATTCCTGGTGCGCACACTTAATCACGTCGACCGTCGTCTCGCGATTCGTCACTTTGACGAGTGTGTACTTCTCTTCGTTTGAGATCTCATCCCAGAATGATATCTGAATGGTTGTATTGCTTTTACCTTCTTTTTCCTTTACTTTGTTTATCGATCTATAAAAATAGTTTGCGATTACTAAACAAGTGAAAACTATTAAAGTACACATTAATGTACACACTGTGTGAAACAATAACCGATAACGTTATTGCGATTACAAACATCTTATTTACATTTGTTTAGCTGTTTGGCTGCACATTAGCTAACTATACGACTAGAACTCAAATAAGCACATCTGATAGCGTGCACTCAATTAACAATAATTACAACTACACTCATGTCAATACTAATAATTAGTTGAATAATTCATTGACCACACTATATAAACTGAATTTAATGATTGCATGTCGTCTAATGTGTGTGTGGTGTGTGTGATATGAAAGTGACTTACAGTTGGATCCTCTCGAACCACATCTCTTTCGATTGCGGCGAACTATAGTGAGACAAATAGAGAAATGGACACAATTTGAGCCAATTATTGCTATTCTCGCCAAACATTGCGCTCATAATAATTGATTGAGTCAAACAAACAGTGAGACACAGGAAAGCAGTTGAAGTGAAATACTAAATGAAAGCTTTCGCAACATTTAACTCAACGCGACTAACATTTAAATCGCATTGAAGTGAGCATTGAATTGAGCATTGAATGCATTCAATTCAGCATTCAATTCACACTCAATAGAAATCGAGCCAAAGATAACAAATTCTAGATCACGCTCTCAAACGTTGGATATATTATGAATTATTTGCAAACGAAAGGAAATATGTTTTGGCGCTCAACAGTCAAACACAGAGCGAAACGCATGCAAACACAGCGCACACGTAGTGAAACACAGAGTGATGTGAATCACATACACAAACATTCATTTAACAATCATTTAATGGTACGCTTATAGCGAAAAGCCTTTACGGCTAATAAACGCCTTCTGAGAAATCGATGAAAAGGCAATGAAAAGGCAATGCATATGCAAATGTCCGGCGAAGACAGATGAGAGCAATGAGGACAGAGGGACAGAACAGGACAGGTGTGATGAGACAAGTGTCGAGCGAAGTGTGTACCAAAGTGTGTACCAAAGTGTGTGACCCACTGACTCCCATAATATGGCATATTATGCCTCATTAAGGCTCATACATGAGACATACATTTCTTATCGCTTTATAACTAAATTGATAAGTGTTTCACGAAATCAGGCTTTTAAACATTTGAGTCGCCAATAAAAGCTAACATCAAATGTTTGATTATCTATCTATTAATAGTGGCTTTTTATATACGTCTACACATAAAAAGAGATCCATTGAGAAGTCAAAATTATTTACGCCTTTTTATAAGTATGCAAATAACTATAAATATCTAACTATTACTTAATATTTACGATTCATAAAAACCAAATAATTATAAATGAGTTAATCTCAAGTTGTGTGTTATGAGTGTCATAACACAGTGCCCTAACATCGATCCGATTGTTTGCCAACTTTGCAAATGCCAAAGTGAAAGGTCAGCTTTCAAAATCATTATAACTCATACAAAAGTTTAAGTAACTATAACTCTCATTTCAATATCAATGTGAGCTCAAATATTTCTTACGATTTTAAAAGCTGTTCAATTCAATAAACAATTTATAATATATTGAATCTGATTCAATAAAATCAAGACCACTCTTATGACCACTACATTTGTACATTTGTATATTAAAGTATTTAACTATTTTACTTGATATTTATTATTTCAGTCATAATTTAACTCAAATAATTATATTCATATGTAAAGTTTATGTTAAAATTGAAATTCTAATATTATACGTAATACTACATTGTTGTGTTGCATTGTGTAATTGATTTTCAACAAAACCAAAGTGTGTCCGTTAAGTCTCTTTAAAGGTGAATGTTATATAACAATGTAACTTATCATTGATATGCGCGTATTTTGATTGTATATATTCTTAATTAATTAGGATTGTTATTCAATTACGTACATATCAATAATAAATTAAATTGTTATATAACTTGTATTTGTGTTTGTTGTTAAAGTAATATTGTTAAGTAACATAACTTATGTTATTTTGAAAATTTTTAATAATATTGTTAACCTCTTTCTACAACAATACTTTATTACAATATTTTGTTATTTAGTGAGATTTAATGAATTATTTTATATGTTATACTTATTATATATTATAGTATTTTAAATTTAAGAAAAGCAAGAAATGATTTAAATTTCATCATAATTTCTATACATATCATTGAATATTAACTCTTTATTAATTAAGATTAATAAAGTATTAAAGTAAACTTAATAAGTATTACGTATTTTAAGTCGCATTACTAAGCGCTTAATGTCTCATAAGAAAAGCATTACTAAAAATAAAAATATAAGACGAGTTTTAATATTGATACGCGTTATTTGACATAAATATATTGTAGTAAATGCAGGTTAGTTTGTTATTAAAGGGATGCGAATTTCTAATTAAATATTTAGGAGTTACTTATCAAATATTAAATAAATGTAAAGTATATGTGGCACTAACACATATGTGCTAATATTAAATATTAATATTAAATAATATTTATATGATATGTAAGTTTATATGCAAACCGAGTCTAATTTCTAGCGCTTAAATAATATTTGAGCACATTTTTATGCGCAATTTGCTATAACAGCCTTTATTATATAGCTATTATTTTTATTACATATTGCAAATTATTAGCTAAAAAGTCAACATTTTTTACATTATTTTAACGAAGTTATATACAGATAAAAGTGGCATTAAAAACTTGGTAATGCCATTCTGTCGTGACATTTATAATGTCCAAATATAACGACTAAACTACACTTATTCAGAACAGTTTAAACTAGATTCACAAATTTTTTAAAACTCGATTACACGCTTAAAGCCTTGGAATTTTCAAACATCAATTGACACCGATATGACTGAGTTTGCCAATTATTAGTATCCACATTCGAAAGTTTGCTTTTCATAATCAATAGTGATTGTCAAATATTCAAATATTATTATGTGTCAAATATTTTATTATTAAAATATACAAAATTAATTTCAAATATACCTTAAGTTAAAACATATTAAAATAAAAAATGATTTTGTTGATCATAGGTCTGTAGAAATTTTGGTTTGAAATTTCGATAATTGAATGGTTTCTCATAAGATTAGAAGGTATTAATCAATATAATGTAAGCATTTGCGAACAATAATAAATTTGCTAAACACAACATTAAATGGTACCACAATGTGATTAAAATGCAATAAAATTCAATTTTTAATAAATTTAATGTAAATATTTAAATTCTCTAATCAACCGTAAAACCCGAAATTTTAATTGATTGATACCGGTTTGCAACGAATGAGTACCTGTTTTGGTCGGTTTGCAAGTTTTAACTTTAACTGAAGTTTGCAACTCTTTAGTATTCTTTAGCATTCATTCACAAATGAAATTCATTCGAATAAATTTCTTGCTTGAAATGAAATATAATTATAAGCTAATTATACTTTAGATACAGTTATGAGTGTTGGATATTCATTAATTATTTGTCAATTTGTGTCTTTTATTCATGAATGAATTTATGTTTTCGTATTTTGCACGCATTTGTATGAATGTCATAATAATGTATCTAAAATTATCATAATTGATATAATTAATAAAACATTATACTCTTATGAGATGTCGCATAATAATCATATCTAAAAACCAATATCCATATATGATATAATTTTTCATGCTTTTGTTTTATTTTATGTAAAGCTAATGTTTGAAAACTACAACATAAATGGTAAATGTATTTATATTAACGTACTATAAAATTAAAATTTAGTTAAATATGAGTCAAATAACATAAAAAGCGATTTAATATTTTTAAATTTACCATAATTTTTATAAATAAAAATTTTGAGGGCAGTTTGTGGTTTTTTAATTCTGAATATGAAGACAAAAAAACAGGTCAAAATAAGGTCTTCACAGATATACGCAAAATGAGCTTCAATATGAAGCGTACAATTGAGTGGCTTAGATTTGAAACTCGGTTAGAGAAATAGACAACAGTCAAACAGGTTATTGAGAGTAGATATAACTCAAACCAAATATTAAATGCATACAGTATGTCCTCGAAGTCGGTAACTTCTCTGTTCACAAGTTTCGTAAATTCAAATATATTTTTAATGTGCGAATTATATTTGCTATAATTGCTTAAAGTCTTGAAATTGACTATTTCTAACACACTAGTAGTAGTAATCACACATTTAGTACACTGTGTCAGATAGCAATAACACACAATACCTTTAAGTTGACAAAAAAATATTTATAAAAATTTTACCTCTTTGTTAGCAAATGTTGATATGAAACTTGAAAAATGATGGGATTTGTTATAAAGTTTTTTAAAAGCATCTCAGGTAATGGCAACACGTTAAACGGTTTTTAATAAAGATCTGATAAAATACTTGAATGAATTGTATGATTATATTTAAATCGTCTGGAAATTCATTTTCTTGAAACAACTCATTTTCAACTGATTTGCTTCATTTTTATTACATCATACAAATTAATATGCATGCAATATTTTCATAATTTTATATTTTAAACTTTGGAAAATATTATTTAATTTTAATAACATATTATGCAATGTTAGATAAACTTCAAGTTTTCCGTCAAATCCAGTATTTTTTCATTTAATCGGAAAAGAATTTTATATTTGACGGTTTAATTCGGTTACTAAACGTAAAAGATAGGCATTAATTATAATTAACATGCATTTTAGCATA
>JAQIYA010000801.1:0-16666 GCA_034699355.1 Microtritia minima
TCACATACTAACAGCAAACATATTAGTATTTTTCGATTGCTTTATTTTTAGATATATGTTTCAATTTTCAATTATTTCAATTTATGATTTTAACGTTATAAATACTAAAGTTATAAATATTTATTTCATTTCCTGTGAAAAATATTGGAAATTAAGTAATTTAAATTTATAACAGGATTATTGCAATAAAAAACAAAATCCCGTCCCGACCCGTAATTTCATTCGTGCTGTCCCGTCCCGCCTAAAAATTGGTCAATCCCGTACCCGTCCCGTTCCGTTGGGACCCATTTTCGATGTCTAATTCAGACTCAGACTCCAATTTCAGAGACTCTCTGATGCTCCACATTCTTTCAAAGTCCGAGTCTCGGAGTCTATTTTAAACACTAACTCGAACGTCAGGTTTTAGCGAAGAAAAATTTTCCATATTATACATCAAAGATTGTAAAATATCATAGGTATGAGTATATATTGGATTGTATTGGATTTATACATGATATCTCATGACAGGCAAAAATAAAACTTTATAATCTTGACTAGTAATCTAGAATAATAGGTTTGATACAACAAATCTGGTCTGAAGCGCATCCCAAGCTCTATTAAAGTTAAGCTTTCGTTTAAATAGTTATGGAAATTTATATTTTGATAAACAGTGTGATGATGTTTGCTAAGTAAATGTCATGAATAGGTGTTTCTAGAATTAAATAATAATCACTACCTGTAACAGAATGTGATTTACTTTGTCTGACTTTCACGCTTTTTAAATGAAACTACTTTCGAACGAATGACAATTTAGTTATCATTTATAATCATTCCTAACAATTTTTGCAAATAAAAATCTGCTCTCAATTGAGATTAGGTTTTCTGATTGAATATCTCATATTTCAAAAGTAATTTAAAAAATTCAATATCTCATTACTTTTATTTGTTTTAATCCCAAATAAATTAAGTAATTTCTCATTTTATATATAGTGAATAGTTTTAGAACATATAAAATGTATTATTCCTAATCAAGTTGTAATCGGATTAAAAAATAAATTATTTCATCTTTTGTTTATTAAATTTTAATTAATTTAATTTAAAATTTATTAAAAATGCAAAAAATAACCTTTTTTTGTAATTATTAAATTTTCGTCATTGTTTATTTTTTTGCTTAATTCTGCATTATTGATGAATTTGTTTCGAATATAAATCAGTCTTTATATTTAAATTGATATTGAAAGTATAAAAGTGGTAAACATATTTTTATAATTATTATGAATTCATATAAAGTGTAATTGTAAATAAGTGATGGGCAAGTGGGAGGTCTAACTAGGGTGTACCCTCCCTAGGATTTTTGAAAAAAAAACGAATTCATTGTAGGTTATTGTATAAAAAAAATAAAAATATTTTAAATATTGTTGTTAAGATTTCAATTTATGTCTATGTTTAATTGAGACTTTGACATTCAACGTTAAAAGTTGTAGAATCAGATCCCGATCATACAAACCTTAGTAATTTTTTAAAGAAGAGATTTATAATTATATTATTTTTTATATTAATTAAATTAAAATAAATACAGAATTACATATTTACATTGTATATATAAAATATATAATTACACTACAAGTTGGATTTTATGTACGGTATAATTTCGGAAAATTTGTACATAAAATCCAAATGTACATAAAACTTAAATGTAGCCAAAATCTAGTGTACATAAAATCCAACTTAGAGTATAATTAAAATATAATGATTTTTTTTAAAAATTTAAAAAATATTTTGAATATCGAAAAAAATTGTCTCATAAATACGATGAGTTTTAGACGCCCTAAGTTTATTGTTCACTGCCTACCTTAGACCCCTAGACCTCCATGCCTTGCCCATCACTGGTATATACTATTTAAAAATACTCAATTTTGTATAATTTAAATGATTTAATTAAGAAATTTAGTATTTGTTATTTTTTTTTATAAATCTAATTATAAAATTTATATTGTAATTATTTTGGATTTAAGTAATACACTCCACATTGGGTTTTATGTACGCTTGATTTTGTGTATACTATTATTAATAAGATTAATAATAAGATCATATATGCTTATATGAGCTGCTTAAATAATGACAACATTTAAGCGAACTGTATTAATATCATACTGGTATTAAATTTACTAAATTTAATTAAAAATAAAAATCTGTTTATGTTATTTTATCTAAATTTTATATAATTCTAAAGTATACATATTTTTCAAAGGATGCAAAATTTTGTTTTTCTAACAACACTCGTCATATTAAGCAACACTTTGATTCCCTCACACACTAAAGAGCGCATAATAATGATTGGCGACCACGAAGTGGATTGTGTTGGTGTCGGTCCTCAGAAATGTTTGCTAATTAAGTATAGCTTCAATCAAAGTAATTGGGAATACTTTTACGATTATATCGAAGGATTTAAATATGAATCTGGTTATGAGTATAAACTAAAAGTTGACGAAAGAAAGCGAAAAGAAATACCAGCCGATGCTTCAAGTTTGACATATCATTTAATTTTGATTATATCGAAAATAAAAACGTAATATATTTTTTCATTTAAATTTATTAAAAATTTAATATATAATTGCTATTTATTTTGAATATTCTATATAATTTTAATATCTCAATCATTTTGACACGAATTAAAAATGGGAGAAAATTCTCTCTAAAAAACTATCAAATGAAACATTTTATTTCCCTAATTTAATGAATGTATTGTATAAATACTTTGAACAAATTGGTGATTAAATTTGTATCAGAGAATTGATTAAAATTCAAAATTAGATCACAAATAATACTTTAAAGTCTTTAAAACAAATTAAAACTATGGATTTTTAGCTTATTTTGTGTTTGGCAAAAGCAAGCTATGGATTTGAGATGTCCGTCCGTCTGTCTGTCCCTCTCCACCGATGAAGGGAAGGAACCATAAGTTGGCCAAATTAAGTGACGTTTACATAGGGTTTTAACTTGTTCAAATCTCTTTATTAACAAAGGGACAAAGTTGGACAGTAAATTAATATACGATATACTCTTTATTAACAAATTAAATTTGTAAAAATAAATTTTAACTATTGTTGAGATAAAATACAACAATGAAGCGCGAACGTAGTGAGCGCTTAAGTAAGTAAGTGAGTAACACAAATAAAATAAGCTCATAATAGTGTTCAATCTTGTTTTAATATAAATTTATAGACTATTTTGAATTTTCTTTACAAAATGGTTTTTATGAACCAAATTCTGAAAACCAAATGAATTCATAAAAACCATTCATGACTGCATTAGGAAAACTTTTACAAATTATCTCAATTGTGCGCAACATCTTTGCAAAATAACCATTTTGGTTCATAAAAACCATTAGTTCATAAAAAGAATTATAGTTTACATTATAAAATATAGATTTGGTTTTTAGAAAATGGTTCATAAAATCCATGAGTTCATAAAACCATTGTTGACTGTGTTAAAATATAACATGATTTAATATATTTGTTAAAAAGCTTATTTTGTTCAAATATTAAAAATTCAATTTGTCTTTTGCTAATTGTTTTTTTATTTTTAGACTTTTTAACTCAACCCTCTATTTAGAACTAAATTCAACAACACATAACATTACATAAGATTTTAAATTGTAGTAATTTTCAAATTTTTCTATACTGGAAAAACTTTTGCTGACCAATAATATAATACAATCTGTATTGCATTCTAGTTTCAATTTTAGATTAAAATCTCCCTTTAAATGTTACGCTGTGTTCAAAAGTCCGTTTTAATGTATAAGTTCATTGCGTGTACGTGAAGGTACATTCAAAGCAATATAAAAACAAGTTATATTTTATAAGGATTTATTCTCTGTTTGGACAAAAAGCCAACAAACATATTCAAAGAAATAAACCTTTATTAGGTCTACTGAAGCTGTTTACTTATTTTAGATGAATATGTCGATAGTTTAACTTACATCACAAATCTAATAGCTTTCAAAGCTTTAGCTTTAAAATGCATTTAAATGGGTTTTCAACTTATTCTCTTTTTTTTTTTGTTATTTTGAAAAATATTTTAAATATTGATTTATAAATATATACATTTAGATCTAAATATAAATAATATCCAAAAGTTAATTATAAAATTTTGTATTCATAATCTAAGTTTATCAATAAAATACATTAAGCGCTAACAAATTGTTTAATGCGTACACGAGAATATTCTAACTTTAGTTAATTCATGTCTGCTTGAATTCTCACGATAATAAAATAATGTTAAAATCAGATCATGTTATGCTTATTCTTGTTTAATTTTATCATAGTATAACTTCATTATTAATTTACTATCAATAAAATAATATATTGAATATTAATAAAATATAACAAAAAGACTAAAACTATCTATAATTGTTACTAATAATAAATTTCATATAATATTAAATGAATTTATAAAATATTATTTACATTGAATAAAAATAAATATCAAATCTTCACATTTGAATAAAGCTAATTATAGAGATAGTCACTATCAGTTAAATTGTAATCATGAAATGTTTCAATACCTCAGCGAGTTATTTATGACTTTTCATATTGTTTTTTGCTATAATTGATAAAATGATTTCTTTCTTTACAAAATGAAATATTCAAATATCAATCCATTTAAAAGGCTATCTAATTTTATAGGCATGCGCTTTAGATTATCCTAGAGTTTAGATATTTTTTCAAAATTGATTGTTTTTCAATCATTTTTGTGAATTTTAACATAAATGACATCTACATGTATATAAAACAGAATTTGTTTTTTATTAAGATTAATAACTATATTTAGTAAATATCTATATTTCTACTTTATTCTGAAATCGTGAATAAAGCATAATGAATTGAGATTAACTTTTCGGTTAAAATAAATTGTTAAATTCAGTTTTGGGTAACTAAATATATTAATATTTTGGTTTTCATCATCATTATAAAATTTATTTATCATTCAACATAATTTTAACAATTATTGTTATTTATTAGTATTATAAAAATAAATTATATTGAATACTAATTTTATTCCGCCATATTTTTAACATTTTTTTTTATTGTCTCGTGTGTTATCAAATTCATGAAAACATCAATGAACATAAACTTTTTTAGCTTTAGTTGATTTTTCAGTCAACAGGATTACTAATCAGATAAAGTAAATTGATTTGGTTTTATAAAAATTAATTATAATTTTTAGCTGATTTAAAATGGAGAATAGCAAGCTTTGGAATTTGAGATATCTGTCTGTCTGTTTGTTTGCACACTCTTACCCTCACCAATCAAGAGAAAAAGGCCAAATTGTCAACATTTTAAATTATAAAATAAGTATTGGTGAAATAAAAAATGTTAAAAATCAGGACTTAAAATTGTTATTTTGTAATACAATTCGGTTGAGAACCGAAATGTCCGCCTTCTAATAATAGCCATGCAATGCCAGCAATTTATTCGTAAAGTTTCATAAACTTTGATTCAATTCACTCAATTCATGAGTCACAACAACAACACACGTGAAGTTACAATGAAGTTACATCATTGAGTTCTTGAAAAGCGAATCAATAACTGATGATTTGCGGAGTGAGTGTGTCATTAGAGAGAAGGCTGACACGAGAACAACAGAGCAGACAACGCAGGCTCAGACGCCGGCATCGCGACCGACACGCGCTCGCGTACTCCAAACCGCACCACAACAACAATACACCGAAATGAATACGCATATATGTTGAGAGACAGAACAGTTCTTCACCGAATAAAGAATCGATAGCTTTCGAGAAAAAAATAGTGTAGTGTTGAGCGATAAAAGTGTAGTTTAGTTTAGTTTCTCATTGGGTCTATCTTTTATCGGCAGTATTTAGTAAATCAGTAGTGCTCTAGAGGTGCGTCTGTTTGTGTGTTGAGTGCGTGCGTTGTCTAGCGATGTGCCGATCACTCAGTCTCGCAGTCGACTCAAGCCATCAGTTCGAACGTCGTCTCACTTCATCCCATTCTTTCGTCGCTTCTCTTAAGGTTTGTGATTATTTTTCTTAGACTAACAATTTTCTAGTGATAAGTTTAAATGGCAACAAAATTTGTAGCCTTTCATTGATTTCTCTGAGAATAAATTTTTTATTGCTTTGGGAGTAAATATTTAAAAAGCGTTAACGATATTAAACCCTCTGTCGTAAACTTGTTTATTATTATATAGAGGCAAACAGCGGTAAAAAAACAAAACAAAGTAAAAGTAACCAAAAAGTTTATCTCTTTTAATCTATGCTAGCAATCAAACTAAATCACCGCTAAGACTATTAAGCCAATCAAATACAATTGTAACTGCAATCCACCAACTCTTTCACCACATAATGTTAAAAGTGGTGACAAACTAGAGCGCACAAAACTTCATTTCAATTAAATCAAGTTGTCGTCACTGTCTGGCCGATGGCTTTGGCAAGTTTTTTGCGCGAGTGTCGCGGCGAACGCAACCGACCGCCAGAGCCGCCGAGAATCTACGCGCGAGACATCCCGTCGGACGCGAGACTCACATTTGTTGATTTCGTGCCTTCAGTCACCCATCGAGACAAACGAGACAGAATTTTTTATCATCCCTTTAGGTATGTCTAACCAATGCGATCGTCGTTATGGTTCGCTTTTGCGAACAGCATTTTTTTTAATTACTTTTAATGTGATTTTATTGCTTTTCCAATTAATTAATAAAGCATTTTTTTTTATTGATTTTCAAAGCCTTATTTTATTTTATACTATTATGATATTCTAGTATTATATGTTAATAATAATTTAATTTGATTTAATCTAATAATTGTTAAATTTAGTTTGTAAAACTTTATATTAAAAATTAATTTAATAATTTATATTTATTATAAAATTAAAGTAAAATAAATTTAAATTTTGATGATAAATAAATAATTCTTTTATTATCTCACTTTATAATTAAGTTTATTTAATATTTCGTAAATATTATAACGAAAGATAGTTTAATTTGAATTTTATTAACTCGTTTCGTATTTTGTCAGTTTTACTTTTAAAAGATTATTTCTAAACCTTTGTATTGACGTTAATATAAGCAGTGGAAAGAAAGAAATAATACTCAATTGAAGTATATTAAAAGTATTGAGTCTACATTTTCAGACGTAGAGTTTAAGGATTTTGGGTCTAGGATTGACTCACTTATTTTCAAGCTTATGATTTATTTTTAAATTTATAGATTTTTATAAAAATTATACTTTGCATGCATTGTTCTAATCAATAAATGCAATAATTAGTAGAAATATTTTACAATAATAAATGCAAAACTGTAAAATTGATCACATTTTAGTATTATTTATGCTAAACTAATATATAAAATATTTTTCGATTTACATTCTCTAAATTATTGCATTTATTAAAATAATTAATACTAAATTAATTTATTGTTTTTGCTTTTAAATTATATTACGAAGAAAATTTTTAAAACTGAAACACTTTATAGATATGCCTTCAAATGCTGTAAACTTCGATATAAGATCTTAAAATATAATATTATCTTCTATAATAATTTATAATTTAGATACAAATACAGTACAACTGCATCCAAATATCACCGCAAATATATTCCGCACCTAATATACGATATACAATACGAAATACGATTTTAATGTAATACAAAAAATATTTAAACACTACGCTTGCTTTATTCTGCACTTTTTTTTATATAGTCAATGCTTTATGAATTTGATTTACTTTCTTGATTATTATATTAATTTGAGTGAGATAAACGTCTGGATAACAATTGAGTTTATTGTTATAATATTAAAGTACATATCAGAAGATGTCTGCAATAATTGCATTTATTGGAAAGAAGTAACAGAGAAGTGCATAAAAAATGGATTTAGAAAAGCTGCTCGAGTCGAGTATGAATCGCATGATTCAAATCAATCAAATGAAAATTGTGATTCTGATTCTGAAATTAGAAATATCTTTGAACGATTGCATTCTTGAATTTTAATGTTGAAACAGACGAAGAATTTGATGGCTTTGAAAAAGATATTATAATTTGTAAAACTAAATTTGAATAAATTATTTCAATTTGTTTGATAAATTAGATTAAAATTTCGTTTATACCCCGCAAAATTTTTTACAAATTCCACTTTTTCCTCAGATAACCCGCGGGTTATCGTCGTGAAATTATGGTGCTTACAATACGTATAAAACTTGTGATTAAGTTTATGTAATCACAATAATTGAGTACATTTTAAAATTTACGGTACATTTATTAGCCAAAGTTAGTGTAAACATTTATACTAACTTATGTATTTATGTTGAAATTCTATGAGTAATTTAAAAATTATAAATAAATTACAATTATTTTATTTCAATCATTAAAATTTGCAATGTATTTCCATATATTTTGATAGTCTTTATAAATTTTTTGAGTTTTTACTGAAAAGAGTAATTCAATAATTCAGCTTAAATAAAACATGTTTGTAAAAATCGTTTTCCATTGCTTTTGTTTTATATTTTCGGTTTTTATTTACATAGCATATCAAGATTTTTTAAATTTAATTTAAATATAGTTAAGACAAAAACTTAAAAATAAAGATAAAACTTAAGATAGCAATATTGAATTATGATAAAACAAATTGTTGTCACTACTCTTGTATCAAATATTTTGTGCATTTGATGTCAAAACTGTAAACAATATTCAAACAAAAGTTTTAATAGAATGATTCTATGTTTGAAAAATACTTTTCAAAAATATCAACAGGAGTTTTTGAATATCTTGATATTTCTAACCGGAATTTATAATTCTTAAGTTTTCAGCTAAATGAAGATAACGATGTATTTTTTTATTGCATCAAACATTATTTTGCCAAATTTAATTTGACTTTTAATTACTAATTTTTTTGAAGCGAATTTTTAGAAATTATATTATAAAAATTTTTCAAAAAATATTTGTTTGATATCTAAAAATCTTTTTATTTTTTTATATTTAGCAAACATTTAAATCTAAATTTTCTAATAAATTACAAAACATATTTATGTTAAATTTTTAAAATCAACTTATTTTATTATATAATAACAATTTGATAACTTTATATAATCTAAAATCAAGATACAAATCATGTTGAAGTATAAATTACTAAAGTAACAAAAATTACATGTATAATGTGAATATTTCAACATAATATTAGATTAGTATAATAGTTATTCTATTAAAATTGTAAAAACTTTCATATCAATAATTATTTCTATTTTAATTAAATATATTATCTAACTTTTGAAAATTTTGTTGTTTTTGTTAAATTATTATTTTTAAATTTTTAGCAGACTATTTGATTAAACGATAATTAATTTAATAATTTACCATTGGTTTTAACAAACATTAACCATCTTTTGGTTTGCATTTATAGTGTTATTAAAGTTGGTTAATAAACGATTTCGTAGACCTCAGAAAGGGAACTCAAAAGTAACATAATAAACGTTGATTTAATGCAATTTAATCTTATAAATACAATTTAAATCTTTGAAATGTAAAATTGAACGCACGAATTAACAAATGATTAAAATAAATAATTATTTTGAAATTTCATATCACGGCTTCGTCTATATATTAAAATTTATAAGTTATAAATTAGTGTAGTATTTAAAACTTAAAATATAATAACTTATGTTTGCACTCTGCACTACAAGTTTCACATATTTGATAAGTCGCAAGTTAACGTTGCGATTGACATCATTCATAAATCTTATTATTTCAAATCAAATCTGAATGTAATAACACAGACATTTCGAAATGCGCGCTTTCGTTTACATTCAAATAATACGCATTATTTATGTTATTTTTTGGTTCCCTTTCTGAGGCCTACGATATTGTTTATTAGCCGTAAAGTTTCTTTAAGCTTTTATAGTCTAAACGTCAGATAAAAGTTTTAAAACGTGAAATACGCTCTTTTGTTTTAGTTAGAGATAAACTTGGAGATCATGTTTCTGAATACTTATAGCGTCGTAAAATTAAATCACTATACAAAGATTTGTGTCTATCCATTATCTTATGTTAAATTATATCTTTTAAAGATTTTATTAATTCTAGAATATTTTATACTTTAGAGTGACTTTTGATATGCAAGCGTTATCTTACCTCAACCATAAATACTTTATCTTTAAATTAATAAAAAAAATAAGTCAAGATAGTTGTTTGAAGTTAATTACTTGTGTACAAAAATGTCACCACAAAAGTCATTTTAATGTTAATTTTAATTAAATTTTTAATATGTTTGTTCAACAAAATTGATTATATTATGTTTTTGGCATAAATTTGAATAATTAAATTTTGCATTCAAATTTTGTTTATACTTAAAACCGCAATGAAAATGAAGTTAGAAAAGACATGTTACTGTTCGAAGCTTGAAAATCATTTTATTCGTTTTGAATTTTTATGAATGCGTGCGTAAATTTCATATATTAATAAAGGAGCGAAATGACAAACTCGTCACTGCAATAATCGTAATAATTTATGGTCAAAAAAGCATTAAAAACACCCTTAAATGGCACTTTCTTGCAAAGGGTAGCTTCAATTTTACAATACAGTGAAAAGAGCTTTTTTGTGTGCTATTATTTTGACACTAATTTCTATTATAACGCTCATAACATTACGAACACCTTTAATGGCATTCCTAAGATAAAAGTTATACAGTTTGCCTTTAAAACGACTTTGAAGGTAATAAAAATTGAAAACTACTACACTTATTTGTAAAATTTTTCAAAATTTTTGCAAAAAGCTTTCATGTAAATAATAGTAAACTATTTTGCTCTTAAATAAATCGATACCCAAGAAGAAAGATAGGGAAGTAAACACATTATAGAGTCCATTTCTTAAAATGTTAAAGGAGTGAGCACTAAATGTAAAATCGTACAGGTTATACATGTGTGTTAAGATATAGTGCTTAGTTGATGGTTAAGTTTGTTTTTAGATTAATTTGCATATAATAAGTTGATTTTTGTTACTTTAATATAATGTAATTTAATATAGCTATTTAATTTTCATGAAAATTATCTAATTTTCTAAATTAAATTATTACATTCTTATTTATATTGACTTTTGTATTTTTGGTTAAATATATATATTTTGCTTAAACTGTATAAAATTTATTTCCTTTAAAAGTTTTTATAGATTGTTTTTAAAAATACTTTATTAATAATCTAGAATAGAAATTAATTAAAAGATAAGTTTTTAAACTTATAATAAAATTTGTGGCTAAACTACATTCGTATTGTTTATATATGTTAAAAATTATTCACTTAATTCTTTTAATTTTAATATTATTAATATGTAAATTACAATTTATTAATGCCCATCTATTTTATATAAATAATATAATTATAAAATATGTGATAAAATTATTTAATTTAGATAATGTAGTTAAAATAAAATCAGAGTAAAATTATGCATTTCTGTTTACAATTTATCTATTATTCAAACCAATTTTTATTCCCCTTACAGTATATTATTTAAATATAATTAAATTGATTTTAATATTAGTCACACATAAATATGTTTTATGGTCAATTTATTTCCTGAAAGAATGGCAATCTTAAATATTCTGTTACTGGAAGTATTTAAATACTAATACTTATATATTTTTAAAAAGAAATTATTTTATTGTCTTTTATATTAATATAATATAAAATGAAAATTATTAAATATCTAAGACAAAAAAAATTATATACAGCAAAAAAATAATATATAGTTTTTTATTAAATGGTAAATAGAATTTTACAAATTAAAAAAAATAGTTTATTATCTCAGAATTGTTTATAAATATTCTTTACTTTTTTATGTTAAAATATAATATAAACTTTATTTATTTATTAATCATTTTTATTGTAAAATACATTTTATTATAATTTTAATTTATATTTCAAACTGTTATGCATTTTTTTATTAATCGATACAAGTAGTGCTTTATTTATTAAACAATAAATAAAACGTGTTTAAATTATTTTAATATTAAATTTTGAAAATAACTGTTCATTTAGTAAATAATTAGCATTTGTTTCAGTAGATAAGTTTATGTTTCGAAAACAATTGAACCAATTCAACGTTAACTAAGAAAATAGAAAATAGAAAAACAGAATAAAATAGTGTAACTGTAAGAGCAATAAAAGGATATTACTTAAGCTACAGAATAGTTATTGATAAAGCGAGAAGTTTGCTATAAATCTGTCTCCGAATGTTATTCGACGCAAGTAAACTATTTAAGTAAACTATTTACGTGCTTCATGTTTGTACTGTAAAGTTTTACTAAACACCATATTTTATTTATTTTATTTACTGTTTAGTTCTTAACATTAAATTTTTAAAATTTACTTTTCTATAATATCATTTTTAAGCTATTCAATTATTGCTTTGAATAATTATACAAATTTCTAATTAATAATAACTTTTATACAAAAAAGAATGTAAAAATAATTTTTACTGTCGCGTATGTAATTTGTACATGTATGTTGATTTTCGTTGTTTACAGGAAAATTGTCGCCGAAAGCATACGTATCGTACTATTTGTAGGAAAATTTTCGTTGTCTGTATTTTACACTTTTTTGCAGATTAAATATACTAAAATCACTAATTATTGAAAGTTCTTTTGTTTTTATTTTAAAATTTTGATATGATTGATAAATTTGATAGATTTAATTCTAATAAGATTAAATGGAAAATTTAAAATTTGTATGATATTTATTAATTACATAAGTTTAATACTATTACTAGTTATTTTAAAAATGTATTTTATAACATACATTTTATTTCAAAGTCTATCTCTAAGTATATTTAAGTCTTGTAGTCAGATATAGTGACAATAACAAACCATAGTATTAAAATAAAACTTTGATTGTGAAATATAACAGCTGTTTAATAAAAGACGAATATTTAAATTATTGATTCTGATTTATTGTGGCAAATAATGCTATCATAAGATAATTTATATTTATTCCTAAGTACTCTTAAATATTATTTACTATAATTAATTACTATTTTCAATAATAAAACATTAATTACTTTATCAGAACTGATTTATTGATTTATTAATGTGAATTATGAATTAAACGCATATTATATTATATATGATATATAATATATCATATATTATACAACATGATATAAAAATTAATAAAATGATTTTACTAGAATAAGACTCGAGAAAGCCGTAACACTTATATACACTTACGATAGTATAATATTATGGGCTAATTATAGAGTGTATTAAGTTATTTTTAAAAATGATAATCTCAAATTTTTAATAGGTATGATTAATATTAAATTATAACTGTACATTTTTTAGAGATTTGTGATCTAAACCGATCCACTTTTATTAAAATCAGTAATAAAATTAGTAAATAAGAATTTTAAAATATAAACTAGTAATTTATTTATTGATGAAGTCAATGCATTGTTAACAATGGCGAGTAATTTGACATTAAATTAAATAAATTTGGTGTTACATATATTTATGATTTACTGTATGCCCATGTGTTTATTAATCAAAGTTTTCTGTAAAATATATTCTGTTATTTACTGTTTATAGCCTATATTGCATATTTGGTCGCATTACTCATAAATCACTATTGTTTTAATATTCTTTTTATAACAGTATTTTAATTGGATAATGGATATGGATATGGATAAAGATAATTCAAATTTTAACTTTATTAATGTTTTACAATTTTTATTCTTTTAATAAGTGATTTTTATGAAATTCTATGTGGTCATGAATAGCATTTGAATATAAAATTATTATCCGATTTTTTAATTTGATTTTTTTTTGTAATTATTTCTAAACCAAATTTAATCACTAAATATTTAATATTTTTATTCAATATTTGAACATCAGTTAACACATAAATTTAATAATATGAGAGAAAATATTATTCTATATTTGAATTAATTTAAATATTATTTAAATTTTAATTTGACAGAATTTTATTAGAAGTAGCCAACAAGTGGCTTCAGCACAATTTCGACTGGGAAGTGGTGAACTGCGAATCGGTGACTCTGCTCTTTCGGCACAACGCCTGTTCGCACGTGTCTCAGTGGGACCTCATGCCCAACGTGGCCGCCACTCAGGTCATGGGTCAGGAGGCAGCCATCAAATCGCTTAGGTATTCACATTTGCAACTAATCTAAAGCATTGTTAAAAAGATACTCATATAATATTAATGAGAATCTTATTGTGAAAATCTGTGACAATACTTTTTAACACTCCTTAAATAATAATAGCGCCAAACGAAGTACGCGCTTATATAACACCAAAGCTTAAATAAATACAAATAAATACCAAAAAGCTCGCCAAAGCCAACGTTAACATTGAATATTTCCTTAATTTTATATACCATCAAAATTATAGATAAATTATTTCAATATTATATATAAATCTATAAGTTTTAATATATAATTTAAGTTTATCTCGATATTTAGATAATGATAAATAAGTTTAATTGGTTATCAATATTTAATTCACTTTAGTTTAGTTTGTATCAGATTTTGCACTCTAATACTCTTTTGGAATGAAACTCGAGTTGAATATAAGGTGAAGTAAAGCTAAAGTAATTAACGTCAGAAGACTTATTCAGTTACTAATGGAAAACGATAGTAACAGAGATTAGTTGTGTGTACAGATTTTTTTAGCGCAGCTATTTTTATTGCAAATTTTTATCCTTTAAACTATTTTTATGAACACAAAAGTGCACTCACTTTACAGATTATAGCTGTGACATAATTTTTAAAGTTAACACTTAACAATTACTTGAAATGAAACTTAATAAATTTGATAGCATTACTAATGAAATTTGACCATTAATTGTGAATTAAATTATAAGTTATGATTTGATGCACATTTAAGTGATAAGTTGAGAAATAGTGTCGTTTAAGATAATACAGTAAATTAAAATTAAAGCCACATTCAGCGCATAAATTAAAGTGCTTTTTTGTGAATTATTTATTAAATCGTAAAATATAATCAAACTCTGCCATTAATTAACTTTATTTTAACAAATTAGACTTAGATATGAAACTAGATGTTACATATAATGTTAGGGGGAATTTACTTTAAACTTTGATGTAAGCGATTCGCGCTTTAATTTTTTTACTTTTGAAAAAGTATTGTTACACAGTAGTTATTTTATAAAAATTTTCCAATATTATTTGTAAACTATCTTTTTAACAATACAGTACTATCTGCTTATTATAAGCGTACATTAGTTATATAATACTGGACAACTTGTCCAACTTAAACGACATATGTACCAAAATGGTCCTATTTTGTCGGCCCTTTCCTTACCTTCTTCTTCCGGGGGGTAAACATATGGATTATATAAGGGAGAAAATTCTCCCTAAAAACGACAGATTTATACATTTGTAAATCTGTATTTTATATGCTTGAAAAATAGTTATACATTTTTTATATTTTATTTATTCGTTTGATATGAATCCCTGTTGGATTGATAGCGAAACTTGTCAATTGCGTTAACTAGAAAATTGAAGTAAAAATGATTCCAACATTTATACGAATATTCAATATTACAGTACAGAATATGATTCCTATACAGTTTAAGATTAGTACAAATAAGATTTTATTTATGAATTTATTTATATTTTTAATTCTAAATATTATGGTTTGCATATTTACATAAATTAACTTTTAATTTACTCCTCCAAAAAATTTATTTTTATAAGTCAACAAATTAATTTTTCAAATATAGTTTTTCAAATTTTGAATATTGTTAATTTAATGTTAATTTTTGTTAACATGTTTAACATTAAAAACAATTTTGCTCACATTGTATAACTCAAGCTTAAGCTAAAGGTAAAAACGAAAAGTCTGAAATAGCCAAACTCTAATAAAACATTTTGTTTATATTAAGTAATAATCGATAAATAATTCTGATTAGAGATGGTCAGTCTCAGACTATGGAGACTTTTGATAAATTCTCAGTTTTAGTCTCTAGAAGGGATTAAATCTCAATGTTAAAAGTCTCAACACTTAATCTTAATCTTCCACAATTCTTAAAATTGAGCTAAAATTTAAGCTTTGTTAAACACAAGTTTATATATTATTTTATGAATATTTAGGGATCTTCCTTTTCGGTCAGCTCAAAATATTAAATTCGGCGGTCAAATTCGGTCAGACCGAAAAAATTATGCAAAATATTGAATTCGGTCACACAATAATTAAATAATTAAACAAATTTATGACCTAAATATGTTTATATTATTAATAATTAAGCTTTTTCTTCGATATCTCCATTATGATACATAATCATTTCCATTGATAATTTATTCGTATTTAATTTACATCGGTTTAAATCTAGAATATTGCGAAGTTTATAAAATAATAGTTATGTAAAGAATGTATCTATTTATTGTTGCTTTAAAGTTTCATTTTTAATCCTATCAAAACGCAAATACTCAACATTTAAAACAGTTATTTTTGGTCAAATTCGGTTACTGACCGAAAAGGAAGATCCCTATGTATTTTTTACCTAAGTAAATGAAGCTCAGATATGCTTTATTTATTATATAAAAAAGTAATTTTAATTTAAGTAATAAAAATTGGATATTTAAATTTACTTATTTGATCATAATTTAGTTTTTTAATCGATGAACATTCGGGTCGTATTTTATAAAATGATAAGAG
>JAQIYA010000802.1:0-16659 GCA_034699355.1 Microtritia minima
ATGAACGATGGCGAACAATTTGAACATTTGATTAAATAATTTTTGTCGCCTATAAATATGTGATACTGTATGCCTTTGACCATTGAAAGCGCATTAAGGACCACAGTGTACAAATGCAAACAAATGCGAACACAACGCGATCTAGTGTTTGATGTGACGTGAAGTAAACATCACATTAACTTTAAATTGCCATCAAATAATTTGTTACATTTATTTGATAGGCGTTTGATTGGAATGAGTGACTGTAAGCATACATCACTATAGAGACACGGATCAGATATAAAAATCACTCTATAGATAAACTTTATATAAACAGAATCTTTTGTAAAAGACATATATTATTATAGCATAACTTTTTCCATCAATAGTTTTATTGTGCAACCATTTATTTGATATAACATGTTTGTGCAAATCCTATGTTATCCTGAATAGCATTTGTGAAATAACAAAAAATCATAATCAGTATCGAAAGCATTGACACGACGACTGCTTCTTAAGCACATCTAAGGCGCACTTTCCAAACACATAACTGTTGCCAACCGAAGCACACGTCGAATTGCAGGCCAAGTCATTGCATTTGAATTTGCAAATTCGCGTTTTAGCCACCACTTCGCAGTCCGAGTATGTGAACAAACCTGACGGACCGGGAGTTGAATTCAAGCACAGAGAAACGCCCACAGAATTGCATGACTCGCTCTTCAATTCTATGGTTAATTGAAATAATTTATTAATTAAAATTAATTGTAAATACAGACGACATTTATTTGGGCAGTGAAGTGTTTAATATTCGTATTCGTAGAGTAAAATCAATGTTTATAATTTTTAACATAATATTTTTATGATAAAATATTATTTATCTAAAATTATCAAATAAATTAAAATTTAACAATAAAATTATAATATATAATTTATTAATGTTCGCCTGAAAATATGTGACAAAAAAATATCACATTTTCTACGAAAATTTCTCGATTTTCTGATAACAAATTTAGTAAATTACTCTAAAGATAAATTGTTGGCTTAATTGATTAATTAATGGCTTATTCAGAAATTTGTTCATAGATTTATATTCAAATATTCTAATTTACAATCGAAATACTAATATGAAATGAATGAAAAATTTTGAAAGTGGACACAAAGGATTAACTTCACATAAACTGGTTATTTGTAGTATTATTTTGATTATTTTAATGATAGAAAATTTTTCAATGAAAAACAGTGATACTCTAGTGTTAGCATTTCACTACTAAATCTTAATAACTTTTGTAAATAATGAAAACGTGTTGATTTGCACTAAAATTAAGCGCGATTTCAATAAAGCATTTCATATAAACGTTGAATACCAAAACAATAACATTATTTTTAAAGTTATGAATAATTAAAATTATTAAAGACTATTGAAAATTTTGGTGAAAAATTTAAAATAATAACAAAGATATAACCATACCTTTTATTGAAATAAATGCTAATACCAAACATAAAATATTAAATTTTATAATAATCATAGCTTATAATAAATATTAATACGTATTTTTCACTCTAAATTAACGATTGATATATAATTTTTTATTTGAATAAAACTATTTCACGACATGATCCTATTTTATATATTTATATATTGTAAACAAATAATTAGTTATACATAGTTGTATCAATAAATTGTTAAAATATAGTATTAAATTCAAAATTTTTAGTTAAAATTTGTAGAGCTTATGTTTGAACAAACATTGAAATTTAATTATTTATTTGTAGAATACTTATGTAAAGATTATGATTTAATCAACTATCATATAATTATTATTAATATATTATTGTTTGCATTTTAACAAATATCTAAAACATAAAATTTAATGGATATAAGTTTACAATGAGTTAAGTTTTCATCTGCATTAACATACATACTGTAAATACTGAATTTTAATATGAATTGAGATCATTCAAAATAGTAAATAGAATGTGAATGTAAAAAATATCTTTAGACATCAAATTATCGGATTTCGACATATCAATCAGTTATAATTGCTTACAGTTAAATTTTTCCATCATATTACATAAATTATATTTGTTCAGCACAACTAATTTTTACAAAGTTTTCATAAACTTTGCTAAACAAATGATTTACAGTGCATAAGTACATCGTATATAAGTCCTATGCAAGTATTATCTACATAAGTATTATGGCTTATATTAGTCTAAAAGTTATAGATATGAATTTTATAATAAAAGGTTTTATTATTTCAATTTTAGTGGAAGGTTAATGAGTATATCGTATTACTATTATCATTAATAGTTGTATTAATTTAAAGTTAATTTAACATAATTATATTATTTCAATTAGCATCACATTCTCAGTCATGCAGTCCCGAAAGCATATCGCTGTGTCGGAGCGCCACTCCTGGACCGAATGGCATCTTTTCGTATTATCAATGCGAGATTGTTGGCCAGAGAAGAATATGTAAATACAAATGCAATGATGACAATTGCAATACTGGTTGTATTTCGGTTGGAAGAAACTACACGACTGGCAAGTGTGCGCTCGATTTGGTGCGCAAATCTGCGACCTGTCAATGCTTTCGCTCTTAATCTCAAATGAATAAATTCATTTGACATCGATTTATATCTTCAATATTTTATTGAATATATTCGATAAATTTGCAATTTTAATCTAAATACAAACATTATTTTAAAACAAACTTTTATTTACAAATATTTTGATAATTAATTTTTAGAAATTGAAATAATAACAATTTAGCAAACTCTTCACAACCATTTCTTTTTGCTTGAGATAATGCTGAACACTATCCAATATCTTTCTCTCTTTAATGAGCTGCGGACTAACCATATTCATGAGCATAAGCGAGTCATTCTCAATGCGATGCTTGGTTAGGAATTTCTTTCCCGCATCGATAAGCTTCAAATTCCAATCAATGCAAACCCTTTTGTCGCTCTCTTCTACAACTTTCTTCTGATCTAAATATTTGATCCACACATCAGCCAAGTATGCGATGTCTCCCCTTCCAAACAGTTCTTCATCTGTTAGATTCAATGGCACCGATTGTTGAGCGTATTTGATGGCCAAATCATATCTTCCGACTGAATCGCATGCTTTTGCAATTTGTCTTTTTAGTCTTAGCATTTCGATGCTATTGTCGCACACAACAGCTGACAACTTTGTGATCAAATCTTCGACAACTTTTACTGATAAATCCACTTCAATAAAATTTTGGATACGATTGAGCATTAAATTGATATTTTTTCTTGTAATGCCAATAAAATTAATGGCGGATTTGAAATGATCATAATCTTTGGAGCAAATATTGCATTTGGCTTGAGTGGAGCTGTTGTCATAGAAGACAATACCGGCATCGCATTTGAGACACTTTAGCGGATGGTGTTGTTGGAGTTCGCATCGGCACACATCGCACCGACACTGGAATAAGTATCGATAACTCAAATGTGGTTGTCTTTTCTCGACCCTATCCTTGTAATACAGTGATCCATAGGTGATGTTCAACTCTTCGCCCGCTCTGATGTCCCGAGCGGTGACAAACACGAGGCCTTCATTTTGAGTTCTCCAAATCACATTAGGATTGCAGCTATGATTGAAATAATTAGCCCAATACGCGATACCCGTTCCTCTCAATGATTTGGTTTGATTCTCGCTTTGGCTCTCATTCTGAATGTATTCCCAAATACCGAAAGTGTTGACATAAACTCTTTTAGCCATATTCATAGCAATCAATATGAATTCACTGATCTTTGCAATCTGACCATCGAAGGCAATCGCTTTCCTGTATTCGAGCACTAGTGTCACAACTGTGGCATATATTAATGCCACAGTATTTGATGAACTGCTGTACTTTTCATTGTTGTCAATCATTGTCATCAATCTTTGATACAACTTATTCTCAGAGAATCTGATATTTTGTTGTTCAAAATCCTTTACCACAGACTCTAATATTTGTGTGACACTCTTATCTTTGTTGGTTTGCTCGTAATCGATGGCCGCATCACATCCAACACGAGTGAAACATCGATATTCAATGAGCGCATTGAGATTCATATTACCCAACAGTCCAGCGATACCACACTCGTAGTGATGATAGAGTGACAACGACTTGACGGCGCACTTCGGGTCGCAAAACACCACTTCGTTACACCACTCGCACGGCCAGAAGTGGGAGTCCAACACTTTAGAGCAATAGCCGCAATGATATCTCATGCTTGAAGTGGTGTAACAGCTAATCAAGAACTTCTCTCCCATAATAAAGGTTTCGTTCGGAATGTCATTCTTTGCGATATAATATCTGCCATTAGTTGGACTCAATTTCATCTCAATATTCTTATGAATATAGGCTCGTCTATCCCTTACTGGATCGACGCCTTTCACTTCATTTGATTCTTCGATTGCTTTTGTGGCATCATTTCCGATATATCTTTTAACGCTAAGTCGAAGTTTTGACAAATACTGAACCACTACAGTATCGCTCGTAGAGTTGATATAACTCTCGATTGTGTCAACTGCTTCCTGAAATCTCTTCAATAAGACGAGACAATTAACTTTTTGCTTAATGATCTCAGTCGACACATGCAACTCAAGAGCACGGTTGGCATCGAAGAGAGCGCTTTCAAAGTTTTTAACTCTGGAAAACACATGCGATCGCGAGACCAATGCGTACAACAGATGGTGTCCACTGTTTTTTGAAGGAAACGGAGCGTTCATTATTGCCTGCAAATTAAGTAAAGACATTTTCATTAATAAATTTAAAAAGGATTAACTGATTTATGATGTTATGGCTCGAGTCTTACTAATGAATATGAATCGATGGCCAAATCGTATTCTCCTTTTTTGTAGTAATAAACTCCTCGTCTATAATGAGAAGTTGACTGAAGTGCTGACTTGAGATGACTCTTCTGGTATTCTTCCAACACATTGCATACTTCTCTTTTGATTTGCTGAAAGAGATAAGTATTTCTAAGCAAATAATCCACTTTTTCTTTACAGTCCACTATAGTATCTAAATTGACATCATTTCTAGCAATATCTATGTATTTCAATATGATTTGATCCATTCTTTTTGCGATTAAGACTTTTAATTTTAGAAAATTTTGCAAATAGTTTTTGTTTAATTACTGATAACTGTGTTTACAATTTTTGAATAGATTGATATAAAACTTAACGAATTTAAATGAAATCTTTAACAATTAAAATATACTCGTTATCATAATTAGACATCACCCGCTTTAACAAAACTCTAAATTTGAATTATATATTGTTGAATGAGTAAAAGAGTGAGAGAGAATTAGAGTGAGTGTATAACATATTGTATAATAAGTTTAAAATTTACATATGAATACAGTAAAATACATTTATTATACAATTAAATTAAGATTAACACAATCAGATGTTACTACAGTATGGTAAGAGCGCCTCACTCTCTGCAGCATCATTGAAACTATAGCTCATTATTAAATACAAACACTTATATACTATAAATATAATTATAGTATATAAATTTATTAAATAATATCTAATTAAAGACTAATAGAGTGATAATAAGACTATAATGAATTAAGCTTTAGTGAACTTGCATTTTGCAAATTTCACATTTTGCACAGCAGAGAGTGAGATGCTCTTACGATATATATGCTTAATAAAACTGTAGAATTGAAAAATTTATTTATTTTTATCTGAATCGGGATAAATATATTTAATTGGAGTAAATCGCGTCAGAATTCGGTGTCTTTGAAATGAGACACTCTTCCTAAACACGCCATCCGTGCCGTGAATCCAGTCCAACAATCCTAATATTCCATAATTTTGAGTAAATCTATAATATTTAAAGAGTAATGCTTTAAATAGAAAAACGAGTAATATTTCAATTCAAGTTTACTTGAAGTGATGAAAATCGTGAAACTCTGCGGAGAGAAAGAATGGGAAGTGATAGCCAGAGTGATCGTTGAGTGTCAACAGCACCACATATACCATCCAAACCCATAGAGTCATACGATGCGATTCCATGATTAGCGGTCCTTTTCGAGTATGATTTCTATTAAAGCCATTAAATCATTGAATTGAACTCACTTTACCTATGAAAACAGGCAAAACATTGGACACGATATGCTCGAAAGGATGACAATACACCGCAGTTATAGCGATGGGTGACTGCCATTCGTGGTGACGCTTATGGATAAACTTATAAATCTTGTTGTGATGCAGAAGTCGATGCGAATAATAAAACGCAAATTCGCGCGCGATTACGAAGACTATCCAATCGTTGATGAAACGATAAAGTGTTGGTATTTCTTGCGGAGACTTCCCATTTAAGGCTTGTTTTAAATAATGAGCTATTATTCCTAATGGCAGAGACACTACTGTTTGGTTGATTATAACTTGCTTTAAAACTGGTATTATTTGACTTTTTGTTACCTATTAAATACAAATATTTAATTAAAAAATTTCAAATATCTAAAGTAAAAAACTTTAATTTAATGATTTTAATTTAATTAATAATATTTGCCTAAACTTTTTTTATTCTTATATGTATTTTTATTTTAATTATAATATTTATATATTACTTTTTTTTTATATTGTCAGCGATGATATTAATAATTTTCAATATTTTTTGATTTAATTTCGTGATTCACAACAGAGAACAGTAAGACTTTGAAATTAATCATTTATCTAAAAGCTATTAATAAAATTTATTTAAACATAAAAATAATTTACTTGAGTGTTGTCTTGAATTTTATATTTATACAAAAAGTGAGGAAATTTAGTTAAATCGATTAATGTGTATATGAGTCCAAAACCCCAATAGACAGATATCGATAATAGAAAAACAAACCAAACGTCTAAATTGAAGTCATCGTCGCCGCAAAGCGATACTATTGAATCATATATACTTTGCAAAAAATTTCTCATTGTTTAGTTGTAACTAAAAAATAATAATAAGAAACATCGATAAATTTTATAAATTTATAAATTTATTATAACTTTCATCGCAGAAAACGATAATATACTATATAACTTACATCAAATTTATTAATTTTAAATGTAAAGTAATGAATTAATAATTTATTGTTTCGTAATTTATAATAAACTTTTCAAAATAAACATTAAATATTATTTTAACGTCTATAAAATAGTGAAATTTTTTCACAGAAGATGCTTAATGTCTGTTAAGTAATAAGGATTGACATTCAAAACAAAATACTCAATTTCAAGGTTTTTGATTTAGCAATCATACAATCTAATCGTTCAACATTTTTATATAGTATGAATTGACTCGATTGATATGAGAATAATAATTAAATACAGAAAATTAAAAATTATTAAATTATTGGATTTTAATTTTAGATTTAATCCGATCCAATAATTTTCGAGTAAATATTTTATTTGATCCGTTCCTACAATTTTCAGTTTAACTTCTATTTGTCTTATACTTTTTTATAAATACATAAATTCAATATATAAATTTAAATTTGATTTTCATTTTTAGTAAATAAATATTAAGAATATAAATATTAAGATTGATATACAAGAAAGAATTTACTCTTCTAAAAGAGTTTAAAATGAAAAAATAAGTAATTAAGATTAGGTAAATATTATGATTTTTTGGTAGAATAAATATGAAATCATTAATTAAAATCAAATTATATAAAATCGCATAACAGTTCTAAAGTTAAACAGCAAAATTTAATTATATTCATCATAATTATTTACCTTGTGTTGCCATTCAGATCCATTGCTGGACTGATGCCGGACTATTGCATGTAATATATATTTCTCATATTCTGTCTAAAGTAAGAATTAAATTTACTTTGTTTTAATAAATCATGCACAAAATTATACAATTTGTGACTAGAAATTAAATTTATGCAAATATATATAATAGCGTATCTATAGAATTAATTAATAACACATATTTTGATTTGAAACTTATTTTTCAAGTATGAAAACAAAATGCATATGTATTGTTAAAATGTTATCATTCAATGACACGATTATACTTTACAGATAAAATAAAATAATAAACGTTTGATAAAAGTGAAACTTCGCTTTACCTTTAGTTGCTATACTTTATATAAAGTATATTGTAATAAAAAATATGAAATTATGTACTGGTATTATAACATTTATATATGGTATTATACTAATGGTGTGTGATTGCAATCATATTATTTCTCATCTCATATGGAATCAAAAGCCACAAAAAAACTTCTCAAAGGATTGAAATTAATCTCAAGAGAATGGTATATATTTTATTAAGTTATTATTCTTAAATACATTTAAACCTTTACTATTAATAGCGAATTGGATGAATTTCCGGATGATTATGACGAACCGCAAGAACATCAACAATCAAATATTTCGGCTTCAAAATCAGATGCAACGACAGAAGGAAGAGATTCGGGTGCGAGTGTTGTCCCGCAAAGACAATTTAGTCCAATTCCGGCTTTTAATTTTGACGATAAACGCGAGAAAAAATTTAAATTTTCTGAAATTAATGATAATGAAGAAAATGAAACAGAGCTTTCCTCAGATAAAACTAAGTAAATAAATATTTTTATTTAATTACTATTTTAGATTTAATTAGAGTTATTATTATTTTATATTCAATCTATTTTTAAAACCTTTTTTTTATTATATTTGTACCTTATATTTGTAATATTTTTTGTTATATTATTAAAAATTAAAAAGAATCTAATATTTCACAAAAAATTGTAATTAATTTAAGAAAATTAGATTCAAATTTAGGTCGAATTTTTTACTATATTTATAAAATACCATTTTGTAATTTTTAGAAAAGAGTCGCAAATCAATAATGAAGGAGAAGAGCCAAATGAAGACGAAAGAAGCACTTTAATGAAACCACGATCAAGAGAAATACAGCCTAAAAAGTTAATTAACGATCAACCAATTAATATAACTATTGAACAAAATGATAATAATCGTAAAACAAATTTAAAGGTAAAATCATTAGAAAATCCCGAAATCAAAATAAAACAATCGAAGCTAAAAATCGACGCAATAAATCCAATTTGCATAAAATTCGGTTCAAACGAGCATCCATTGTTGAAATATTGGTTAACATTACTAACGCTAACCGGTGCGCCCGTGCTATTCATTCACGTGGGGTCTCAGTCCAGATGGAGAAGATTGAAAAATGCGTTGTCTCTTATGCTTCCGTTCGCGTTACTCGTCATCTATCACTCGTTATTCCTTCTCAGCGCCTCTCGTATCATGAATAGCGCCAAAGCTGATGAAAATAGCTATTACTCGGTTTGGTTGGAATACTATCCGTTAGCGTTTAATTTGGCGGTTATAATAGTGAACGACGTGATGTGGACCATCGGTGTGGCCAATGACTGCTGGATGTGCGATGTGTTGCAGAGCTTCAAAGAGATGCCTCCCGCCAGGAATATTCTCACTGAGATTCGGTATAACTATTACGGCGGTCAACACACTATGATTATTAACGGCAAAAAGTACAGATGCGGTGACGACTTAACGAAGACTAAGATGCAGGCAAGAACTGAATGGCTGTGGAGGATATTTAGCTTTGGTGTGAGCCAATTGGCAGCTGTCGGCTGCTGTTTCACGTATCTATACGTTAATTATTGTCTGCTCATAACGTCCACAATTGACTTCTACTTTGCTTTGGAGATAATTAACATAATGCTGACGTGCTCGTCATGGCTGGCAATCCTGTGGACATACATGACGCTCTGTCAGGTGCTTAAGTGGCGGTTCGAGCATCTCAACGACTGGATGGCCAACTTTATGAAACAGCGAGTTCTTCCCAATATGCGAGAGTTTCACATCCTTACCGCCACATATCAGAGTTACCTCAATAGAGTCACCATTATTGACGACTTCTTTAAGTACTGGATTTTCGGCATATTCGGCGTCTTATTTTTTCAGGTTTCCATTTACTTCCAGTACGTCATCGACACCATTGAAGACTCTGCTCCCAGTTTCAGCTTACTTGTGATACCGCTGGTGACCATTCCGTTCATAACTTCTCTTCTTCTACTCATTAAAAAGGCCGCTGACGTGAACGCTGAGTCCAAGATTCCCGACGAGATAATAGTGCAAATTGGTTTGCGTACGAGAGATGTTATTAAGGATCACTTGTATAAAAAGGTATTTATTTAACGTAACGTTAGTTAGTTTGTCTTAATATCTTCATTTCTATTATATCGACAGATGAAGTTTTTCATGTGGCTCGTGGCTGAGGGCTCGAGTTTAACCATATTTGGTTTGGTCGACATAACTAAAGAGTTTCTCGGCTCAGCCATAGTTATTATTTTCTCGTTCACTCTGATTCTGCACGAATTCACTCCAGAAGAGACGCCTTGCGATATATTAGCGAAAAATTTGACATTATTGACAATAAAATAAACAAAATATTAAGTTTTAATAAAGTTTACAGTATTGTATAAATGAAAATTTTTATTAATTTAAATACAATACAAAGTAATGCATAATATATTTAATATATTAATACTAGATTGACAAACTTTTGTGATATGATATGATAACATTGTTGTCAATCATGAGATGCGTGAACATCATTGTTCTATGTGTGTGTCATTTTGCTATATTTAATTCAATAATAAATTCATTCATCATTTAAAGTTTTTTGATAAACTCCTACCAAAAAATGCTTCTTATATTAAATATTATTATTATAGTAATAAAATTTTATGAAACTCTAGCAATTGATATCATCGACGGTATGATTTGTCAATTTGTAAAAAATTTAATAGTCTAAACACGAATGGTTCCTATATAGGTATCGATATATTACCGGTCAACTCGACCGCCGCCTGCGACTCGTCGAGTCAGCCTCTGATAGTTGAACAATACTTTGGATTTATTGAAACACCAAAGTTTGACACACTATACTATTATCCGCCAAATTTAAGCTGTTCGTGGACTTTGATAGCGGACGAGTCAAAAATATTTTTGATTAGATTTGCAATTTTAGAGTTGGACTACAATAATGGCGACGGTCTATATTTTTACGACGGCCTTAACAGCAGTGGACCGCTTCTTGTAAAATATACTGGCATTCAGAAAAATGTTCCCATTTATATGTCTCCGGGAAGAGCATTGCATATTAAATTTATTGGACTCGAACAACCGAAAACTATTGGTTTTGTTATTTATTTTGAGCAGCAAAATGTTCGCGTTATTTGCAAAACCGATCAAATTTCTTGTAGAAATGGTTTTAAATGCGCTGAAAAGTTGCAAAAATGCGATGGTATTGAAATTTGGTCAATATCTTATCAAAATTTAATCACATATGATATTCACAGGTATTGATGATTGTGGCGATGGAACTGATGAGCAAAATTGCTTCAATAATACCAAAGAATTAGAGTTCGCGGAGCCGTGCGGTCGACAGCGAATTAAACCATATCAAGAACTCATGAGGATTGTTGGCGGACATAAAGCAATTCCAGGTTTGGTTTAAATTTACAGAAAGTGAAATAAAAAAATTTTGAAAATAATTAGTAATGAACACGTTTAGGAAGTTGGCCGTGGATGGTGTCGTTGAGGTTACCCGCACACGAGCCTGAGGGGCACACGTGTGGCGCGTCGGTCATCGGTCGCGAATGGCTCATAACAGCGGCGCACTGTTTTGCCGCAACAAATCACATCAAGCCTGAAGAATGGCTTGTGTACGCCGCTAAATATAATAAGTATGGACACGACAGCACCGAAGTTGTCCGCTACATAAGCGAAATTCATATGCATCCGGACTATAAAGGCGATGACTATGCCGGCACGTGGTATGAAAAGAGGGCTAACGATTTGGCATTAGTTAAGCTCAACGCTCCGCTTCCGACCAACGATTCATTTATAAATGCCATTTGTTTGCCCGAATCGGGCGAAGAGATGGCCGTCGGACAGATGTGTTCTGTGACGGGTTGGGGCAATACTGATGGCACTGGTTATGCACTGGTTCTCAAACAGGCAAAAGTGCCCATAATTACGAATGAGATGTGCCACCAATGGATGCCTTATTATAATGTGGGCGATAAAATGTTATGCGCTGGTTATGAAGAAGGTGGTCAGGATTCGTGTCAGGTCAGCATTTGATTATGTTTTATAATTAAGATTAGCGCATATCATATGATATAACACAGGATTTGTTATATGCCTAAATCATCACAAAAAAGCCAAAAATTATACCCAAATTATATGTACCATTAGTTTAAATAATATAAAGGGTGACTCCGGTGGACCGCTGATGAAACTCAATCCAAGCAACACATGGGAAATAGTGGGCATCGTGTCGACCGGTGGTGGTGTTTGTGGCGGTCAAAAGCAAGCCGGTATTGTTATTGTTATGTTTTGTTATTATTTTAATTACAGTATTATTTTTATTAGTTTTAGAGTATTATTTTTATACTGGATATCAAAATTTAATAGACAAAAATTCTTTACAGGAATTTACACTAAAGTTTCATATTTTACGAAATGGATAAATGAGACCATTTTTAACAGTTTATAACTGACACGAATAACTAATCTAATTAAAAATAATTATTTATGGTTTAATCAAAAAATCAAATAAATAAACACAAATAACTGAAATTCATTATTTCTAACTTAAAATTGAAAATACAGCTTGAATTATAAATTTAAATTTGAATATATTATTATTTTTATTATAAAAGTACGACAATCTGTTTATGATATTGTTATAAAACAATATTGTTGTATAAAATTTGCACGTTAAAGGACTTAATCATTGAGCGTATGTATTCAAAGTAAGGTAAAGTATTCTTATTTGTAATGGGATTTAAATATTATTATTTGAAATAATTCATTTTAAAAATTTTACTACTCTTCCTGCAAAATAATTTAAGGTTTTCAAAGAGTAAGTTAAATTTTAGAGGAGTTAAACAATTACTCGATCGGACGTGTGGAAGGAATAATCTTAACGTTTCCTAACAATAAAATATAATTAATGTAATAAAAATAATGTATTAAAACTTAAAATGTATTGATATTGAAAAGTAAAATATGTAATTTTTTCAAAACATCGCAACAAATCTAATGCTGGTTTCGAATAAGCGAAGACAACAAATAAATTCTAATTGTAAAAATTCACGAACTGTTGAAAATTTTGAGCAGTTTAGAAATGGTTATGACAAACAAGATTTCGATATGAAGAGAAGAAAAATATTAGAAAATATTAAAAAAGATAAAGATGTTGACCGATTGGAAGAGCAATTCAAAAAATGCTATTTATAAAAATTTTCGATGAATAAAATTAATTAACTAAAATAATAGTCTTGTCAATTATGTAATTTTTAAAATTGAGTTCTAATATTGACAAAATTGTGGCTAAAAGATGTGCACAAATTCAAATAAATGTCATCTCTAGCGAACGTCTTGACATTACAGACAATAGAGAATTTCAAATAAACAAAAATTACTTTTTATAAAAATTGTCTGTTTAATAAAGTTTTATAAAAATATCTTAGTGGTCGTTGTCTAATTTATAAGCATTGGTAACTATTGTATGCATAATTATGTTGCTATAATATTATGGTAAACTTTTAGCAACTATATATAAACCGCATTGTGTAAAAAATAATTAATTTATTACACTCCATGAGCTACAAATATATCTAATCTTAATCTAAGGGAAAAAAGCGTCATTTGATATAATTTTTATATTGACAAACGCAAAACAAATACTTGTTGTAAAACAATATGCCATTTTTATGTCATATAATGTTCATTGTTAGTAAAATTAATAATAAATTTATGTTTATGTAATATTTAAGCCTAAAAATTGACATATTTTGTAAATTCAAATATTGAGAAACGAAATAATACTCACTTCATGTGCAATAAAAATACAGCAATTGTTTAATTCATCGTCAACTTTGATATTAATATTGAGAACACATTTTTCGTTACTGTTCTGAACAGTATATCGAATCCATTCGTAAAAAAGATGTTTTTAGAAAAAGGTATAAATAATTATTTAATTAATATGACATTAAATTGTAAATTTCTCTTATATTCACAGATGTATTTTGATGCTACTCTATTAATAAATTTAATTTTAATAGTAAATACACTTATTTGTATACACAATTAGATGATTTTATAATACACTTAAGTATTGTTTTATTAATACTATATTTAATTTTTATACTCAAGAAAAGAAAAGTCATAGCAATTTATCGAATATGGTTAACTTTTTATTAGTTAAAGATTGTTTATAAATATATTAAAAAAATTAGCAAAATTCAAAGTAAACTGTTTAATATATTCTATAATTAAGAATATATTTCATTAACATTATAGCATTGCTTACAAAAGACTTTTTTGTTAAAAGCATTTTAAAGTTCATAAATAGTCAATCGAAATGGTAAGAAAAATGTATCGACTTTATTACATAAAACTGGTGTTCATATCAATCATGTCGGTGGTGGTGGTCGTGCTTGTGGTGACTAACGTGTGGTGGATTATCGATTGTAAGATATGCTTCGGTGGTATTTGTCGCTTCAGTGTGTGCCAGAGTATCGCCAAACGTGACTCGTGTCGCAACACGTGCCGCAATCACGACTCGCTCAACACTATTCAACTCAAATCTAGCCGAACATCTCTTAATGGCTCGATTGCGGTGCCGTCGAGTGCGGCGAGTGGTCGGTGGCAGGCGTTAAGCGATTACGGCGTTCGAGTCTATTCGGCGTTTGCCGTTCACAACAACACTGGTGTCGCAATTGTGGCCCAAATACAAGTGCGAAACAATTATGACCAACAATTTAGTTGTCTATTCTCGGCGGACAACAGTGGCGCCAATAAAAGCTTATTCGAAAGTGAAGCCAAGTTTGAACTTTTTGAAGAGAATTACAGCGAATACGGTTCGGCGACCATTGAATGCCAACTATTGAGTGCTGACTACAAGTTTGTTCAACTGAGACACCGCTCGCCTCGAGACACACCCGTAGAAACGGATTACATCGAAATCAATTATCCAAAAAGAGGTCATCTGTCGAGCGAACAGATCGTCATATGTGTGCGTCCGCTGTTCGGCGGTTACGACTCGATTCAATCGCTGATTGAATTTATAGCGTATTACCGCGTGAACGGTATCGATACGTTTGTGTTTTACAACGACTCCCTGTCGCCGCGCGTCTCTCAACTGCTACGACATATGTCCGCATTTGTCGAGATTAACGAGTGGCGATCGAGTCTCGGTTACGCGGGTCGGGTCGACGATCAGCTCACTTCGGTTAATGATTGCTTCCGTCGGCACTCGAGCTCAATCATGCTGTTCGTCGATATCGATGAATTCATTTTGCCGTTTGGCAGACAAACACTCAGACAGTTTATAATCGGCGAGAAGTTTGCCGAACCAAAAGTGGCCGCTCTTTCGGTCAATAATGTGTTTTTCTGCTGCGAATTCAATGAGGGGTCGGCGTCAGAGTTGCCCCGAATTTTGTCGCACGTGAACCGACAGTGGAGTGTATGGCCTAATGGTTTGAGATCTAAAGTAGTTGTATTGCGCTCTCATCTGCTCGAAGAGGTCGGCGTACACGGCGTCACGAAATTGTCGGCTCTCGCCGATCGAAGAACTGCTGTGAAACACGTGCATCAAAGTAATGCTCTTATGTTTCACTACCGGTCGTGTTGTGGTGTCCGACGAACGCCTACTCTTCGCTATTTATCTGTGAGAACGAGAGATGACTTTATGGCTGCCGACCGGCGAATGCTTAGGTTTAGCGATGAAATTGTTAATTTTATTAATCAGTACATTCAATACTAGTTAATTTCAAAGTTGAATTCATTGAGTCAAACTTAATTATGCTATTCAATTGTTAACAACAACTTCATTAAGCAATAATTTATTATAATTTATTTTTAAAAAACTGAGTTAATTTTATTAATTTGATTGAGGTATTCATTTCTTTTTAAAGTGAATCTCTGTTTAATTTACCTCAATTATATAAGGGAGAAATTTCTCCCTAAAAAATGTTACGTACACACACTCACTGACTCACTCACATATTTTATTATTTTAATTAATTATAAAGATATAGTATTATTTATTAAAATTGAAACTTAAAACCTTCACCATATAGTTTAAAGATAGTCTCAGACTCCGAGTCTGGAGTCTCAGACTTAGACTCCAAATTTTAGGAGTCTTGTGTCTCAGACTCGGACTCAGACTCTCTAACTATAAAGTCTCTGAGTCTCTCGACATTATTTTCTCTTAACAAAAATTTCTAAAAATTAATAATAAAAATTTTCTCTTAAAATAAATTGTTTTTTAATTTATTCAAATTTCATCTTATAATAAAATTTATCTTAAGTTTTTAGCATTATTGTAATTGAAAATAAATTTCTGTAAAAATAGACATTTTTAATAATTTAACAATAAAATTATAAATAATAACTTAATTATAATGGCTAAATATTCATAGACTTCGACTTCGACTTCAATAAAATTTAGAGACTTGAACTCCAAGTTATTTAATAGATTCGAACTTAGACTCCAATATAATATAGGGACTCAGACTCCAGACTCTGGCCGAGTCGACAACAAGGGTATGTTGAATGTTGATGTAGTCTTTAACATAATATTTTCTATTAATAATGCGCACATTATCTATGGG
>JAQIYA010000803.1:0-16654 GCA_034699355.1 Microtritia minima
GAGAGAGAGAGAGCAATAAAGCGCTCTCACTTATGGCACCGAAATGAGGTCATTCCGGGCTTTGCTTCTGATCAACAATAAATATATCTATTAATGGTGAGCAAATTTGACATCGTATGTACGGCTAATGATTCCTTGTTTAGCGAAAGATAATTGATGTGAGACGGGGGGACAACTAATGCAATCATTTATGGGAAACGTGGCCGTAATTTTATTAATCGTCATTTTGATAAATAAAATACAGACATAAATTTTTGTAAATAATCATTCGAGTTAAGCGTTTATTAAACTATTTTTCGGATCGATAAATTCCAGGTATAGATCTGTACCACAGTTAACAGAGCGATGACTTGTGTCTCCGCTAAGAGTCAGCTTAACTTAAATTTCATTAAATAACTTTATCTTAATTACAGTCATGTATTTTTTACGATAAATTAATTGTTAATTGGCAGTAATGTCAGTAATGTTTAATTGGAAGAGTATTAATCACTAACTTTTTATTTCTTTTTAGTTATGCCATAAGTATAAATTAAATATCTATTTTTAATAAATAATTTATAAAATTATACCTTATATGGCATATTAATAGAAATTTGGAAAAATAATTTATAAATTATGACATTTAATAAAATTAAATAACTTTTGAGTATTTTTGATGAATAACTTCGATATAATTTAACATATCTAACATATTTCACATTTTCTAACATAAAAGTCAAATAATGTAATAACATAATAGAATAATTTTATATCATAGTAGTAATTGATGAAAGGAAATTTTTATTTTATTTTAATTAAAAAGTATTTTAACGTGTTTACAATTGAATAAATTTCTTAATAACAATAACTAATAATAAAACTAAAACACAAAAAATAAATATAAAGATACTTTATTGAGTACATTAAGTGTATTACAAACTAATATGTAAAAAAATACAATAATTGTTGATATTTAATTCAATTTCTTTATATTTATAGCTTAAATTATAATAATATAAATGTTATAATTAGAAAAAAATATATGTTATATAAGTTAATAATAATAATGATAGTATGAATTGTAAAATAATATTATGATTAAATGTAATTCCAAATCCAATGATCGTTCAGTCATCATCATCGTTGTCGTCGGCCGTGTCGAAAATGCTAGGCCACATCGGCCACATTTTCATAGTGGGGAACATGCTATTAGAATTGGAGCTCGTTTTCTGGTGCTGCGGAAAAATGCTGGGCAGCGGTTTAAACGGCTTGAATGGAGCGAACGGTTTCCACTGAATGGGGTGCATCATCACCATCGGACCACTGCCGGAGCTGAACGACTGCGCGTAAAAATCATTGGGTCCGCCACCGCCGCCCACGTAACTCGTCGAAATAATGGATCCGTCGGGCGAAACTTCGCGCGTTACTATTTCGCGACCGTACGGAGTCTCGTAAACGTGTGTTATCGGTATACCATTAACCTGCCGACTGAAGAGCAGAAATGTTTCGGCCACTAATACGATTGCCAATAATGCATACATAATTGTGTTCTCGTTTAATACCTATTCGTTTTAAATAAATATAAATATTTTATTGAATATAATACTATTTTTATAAACTTTATAAAATTTAAAAATATTAGTTAATCAACACCTCTTTTAATATCGATTAGTTTAAATCACTTGAAGACTGAATCGAGTTAATTATACGAGTTATATATATAATGTTTTCATGATTAAAATTTATATAACGTCTGAATCACTGCCACGTGAAATGTAATTCAATATTTTATTGATTCACATTTATAATTGGAATTCCAAGTGCAATCAACAAGTTTTATTAAAAATTTTTAATAATAATAAAATGTTTTTGATATATATTAACATATGTTAATAATCATTATAGAGATAATTATTCAAATAATCTATATTAGAAATAAAATTTACTAAAATCAAAAAATAACAACAAAATTATAAATAATTATGCAAAATAATAACAAACAAAATTAATCGAAGCGAACTTTATTAAAAACTTGGAAATTATAATTAATTGATTAATTGAATTATTAATTTCATTTACATAAAGCAGAAAATGTTAACCAATAATATTTGTAATACATAACTAAAATGACTTATAAATATTGCTTTTAATCGTATTATTTTTATTATTTAAAATATAATTTTTAGTTTCGAGCCGCGTGCCGAAAATTTATTTAAGAAATAAGAGATTCCCATATGGTTATAAAAATGAAATAATTTATAAATCATAAATTATTGGTGACAAATAATTTGCTGCATATTAGTTACAAATTCCGTAAAATTGTTGTTTGAATTTATGAAATCATGAAATCATATATTATTATACTTTTAACATATTATTCATTCTCAACGAGTATAACATTTTCTTATCCTATAACACCTTCTTTCTATTACAATCCCGGCACTTATTGGTCAGGATATGGTCCAACTTTTGTTCACTGGTCATATGGGCCCCAGTTTGCGACGCCTTACAGCTCATATTATTCTTTTGGCTACAATGGACCAGTTGGTTACAATTGGATAAACCCTACATACTATAACAATTATCTCCCTTATCAAACGTACAGTCTTGGAAATTGGTTTCCCGGTCCTTATGCCGGTTATAATTATAATTATAATCTATTTCGTCAAAACTGGAACAATATGAATCAACAATTTCGACAAAATTGGAACAATTTAAATAATTTTATTCAAAATTCATTTAGCAACTTAAATTTTTGGTATTAAATTTAATAAAATCATTTATTTTATTGCGCAAATATTTGTTTATTTATTTTTAAAAAAATTATAAATCATTATAGATATCTTAGATTAGTTAATTTATTTATTAATTCAATTAAATTATATCAAATGAATCATTTTTATTCGAAATAAAGTTAACAAAATTAGATATATATGTCTCCATATAGTCTCTGTATGTCTTACATATGTTTTTACATAATTTTTATAATTTTTAGCAGTAATAAAAGTTGATGCTCTTTCAACATTTTCATACAATTGCTTTTCATTTTGAGCTTCGCTTCTTTTAATAATACGTTTAAACTGATTACAGAATCTACCAGTTCATTGGTTCAGGTGGTGGTCACGAGTAAGAGAGATAAAAAATAGTGCTTTATAAAATTACATTTTTATTAATAACACATGAGCACATGTTCTACGAATAATTGATAAAAGTCTCCTAAGTATTGATAAGAAGTTAGACTTGTAGATCGAGTTCTCCATTGAGAGTAGATATTTCGCTTTAAGGGGGTATAGAGACGGACGGACATCTCTAATCCATAAGCTAGCATTTGTTAAAGTCGAAATTAGCTCAAATGCAATCAAAAATAGCTAAAATACAATTAAATTCAAGTGCAATGCTAGTATTAAACATTAATAAATTAAACATACACTATATATAAAATATCCTTTACAAAGTGCTCCCAATTTAATAATCAGTTTTATTAAACTAAACAGAATAATAAGTTGGAAATTATTTTAATTATTAAAATAAAAAACATTTACTTACACGTGTTCGCCCGAGTTATGAATATAAGCTTATTTTCTTAATGCCATTATTAGCGATCGATATTACTAATTTTCATTAAATAATGATTTAGGATAATCTGATACAAGTAACTTCATTTAGCTATTGCTTAAATTTGAATGATAAATAAATTAAGTTTGATAAGCAAAATAGGGTCATTTTCAAACCATGTTTTCATTAATTTCTGTTTTGTGTGTGAACACTAAAACGCAAAAATGATCATTAAATCATTAAATCTATCTTACATCCAATAAGATTTGCATTATAATTCTCAATGCATATTATTTCGGTAATAAATAACAATTCATAATTTTTGACATCACTTATTTTAATCGAAAATTATAGTTTTAATAAAACAAATAAAACAATAGAATAGATGTATCGAAAACAAGGGCTCAATCGAAATAGAGCTTAGTCTTCGAGAGTGACATTTCGAAACAAGTAAGACATCGATTCCTTGTTGTGTATGCGGCGAATCGATTCGGCCAACAGTATCGATATGTCGATGGTCTTTATTTTATGGCATCGCATCTTTTGAATTTCGTGCGGCACTGTTCATAGAAATCAAGTATTAACAAAACTGCTTTAATAACAAACTAAAGCAAACACATCGTACGCACCCGTATTCGTGACAATGACTTCGTCGATGTAGGAGTCCTCGATAATGCGGGGAGCGTTCGAAGTGAGCAGTCCGTGAGTGGCCAACACGTAGATTTTATAGGCTCCGTGATCGCGAAGCACTTCGGCGGCGCTCACAAAACTTTCGACGTCATCGATAACGTCGTCGATCATAATAGCGATACGGCCGCCCACATCGCCGACCACATTGATGGGCGGCTTCTCTTTGGCGGCCAAAAGCGGAACCTGATCCAGACAGTTGGCCACTATGTCCACCGATTTGGAGAACTCCTGAGGCGGCGGCGGCGACGATCGGCCGTCCACCTGATCCGAGTCGCTCTCCTTCTGCTCGCCGTGAAGGACAGCGATACCGATGCGCAGGCGTTCAGCGTAAGACGTGGCTTTCTTGACGGCGCCGGGATGTCGGGCCACTATAATGGCGTTGCGATAGTCGGATATCGACTCCTGAATGTATTGCAGTAAGAATGGAGAGGCGCGAAGATTGTCCACTGGTATGTCGAAAAATCCCTGAGCCTTGAATTGACGAAATCAACAAATTGTTACAATTGTTAATTAGTTTTAAAATTTCTATGAAAACTGTAATTTAATTGAAAAGTGTAAAAGTTATGATTAAAATCACACAAAACAAAGAGATAAATGAACATAACTTATTAAAAAATTTAATCAATTTTTAGTGTCTATCTCTCTAAAGCTAAGCTTTCTTAAGTCGATTGAATGCTCTACTTTTTCGACATAACAATTCATTTTTAACTTTATCAACAAAATTACAATAGAGTAAAGAGTTTTGAGTTTTCAAAATTAATTTAACGCTCGCAGAAAAAAGATTCAAAAAATCCAAAAAAAACAAACTATTCAATCAAAATCTAGAGCGTGACGTAAAATTAAATTAAATTAATAAAATAAAACTGAATGTCTGGCGCGCATCACCTCTTTGTGATGCATGTCCATAGTGATGATGTGCGTGAAGCCGGCCTTACAGATCATTTTGGCCAACAGTTTGCTCACAATCGCGCCCCGTTTTCGCATTTTCGACTGTTTGATGTACGGTAAGTACGGAATGACGCCGACTATGTTTCGCGCCGACGACGTCTTGCAGGCGTAGCCCATAATGAGCAGCTCCATAATGCTGTCGTTCACGTCTTTGCCGCCCGTTTGGATGAGATACACGTCTCGGTTGCGCACCGAATCGCCGATCGCCAGCACCGACTCGTTGTTCGAGGTGTGGTAGAGTGAGGTCGAGCCGAGCTTCATGTCGAGCCGGGCGGCGATCTGGTTGGCCAGCTGTGGGTGCGAATTGCCGGCCAACAGGATCATGTCTGGGCCCTGAACTGCCATCGCTGTCAATGCTTTCGATTGCGAGCGAGATTATGATATTCAATATGTTTAGCTTTTGAAAACAATATTATAAATGCGATTCAAAGCAAAATGCGTGCAATTGATTGAAACGACACAATAACATGATAACTGTTGTTGACTTGTTTTGCTCAACACTTGCTGTTAAAGCGCTGCATCGATGAGTGGTAAACAAAACAGCTGATGGCGTAATAGCGAGATAATGGCGACTATCGATAGTATCGACTCGTTATATCGTTGCTGTTATACCGTTAGAGAGAAAAGTGTGTGAAAGTGCGGCATAAGATAGCGGTACTATGGGTTTGTGGTGACTATCATGCGTTACTAACACTTAGCGAGACTTTTTACTGATTGCAAAATACAGTATTTAGCAATTTTGTGCAAACTTATGGGGAAAAAATGATAGTATAGATAAGTCTATAATTTAAACTTTGCACATAGAAATTTAAAAGATTCGAAATTAACTTTAGTTTAATTAATTTAAAATATAAAACTTTGACAAGTATTTTAAAGCTTCAGTCATAATTCTATTATTTCACACACACATTGTGTTTATACATTCATAATTTTACGAATGCGAAATTATAAGGTGTGAAAATATATATTTTTTAAAATTTAAAATTTACTTTTTTGAAAAATTTAAGTTTTAATTAGTCGAGAATTAAATTTGTAGATTTAATCTAAATTTATAATAATTTTATTTCTAAACTTTATTCAATAGTGCGAGAGTTTAAACAGATGTGAAATTAAAATTTATTGATTAATATAAGTCCGAAAGTTGGGACTAAAAGGCTGTGTAAAATTAGAGAATATGTGCAAATACAGAGGTCTGCCTGTATTAAATGGTTATCTATCTCTTATTTTTAAATGGCGCGTGAATTTAGTTTATTTTACAGCGCATTATGCAATTTTATTACTTTATATAAATACTTTTTTAAATATTTAAATAAATAATGAAATAAATAAATATTTTCTATTTAATATAGAAATTATAAAAAAGTTTTTGCTCAACAAAAGAAAAGATTTCTAGTTTATAATAGATTATATCAATACTTTAATCAAATAGTTTTTAAAGAAATAGTTTTTAAAAGTAATTTATTACATTATATTCTTAAACTTTTTAAACATTATATTAAGCCAATGTAAGCTTAAAGTAATATTCTTTTATTTGAATAATAAAATAGTTAAGTTTTTAAAATGACAACATTTATTTGAGATTTTTTTTGTATTGTTAAACAAAACAGAAAACAAGCATTAAATACTATTTTTAAGAATTTATTCATATTATGCGCCATAATCTCAATGAGTTTACAAGATAGCGATGTAATACCATTTTGTTTATCATTCTTATGTATTGAGCCGACTATTGTTCTTAACCGAAACGCCTGTACTCTTATTCGCAGCCATTGAATTATATCCATTGCTTTTGTTGTTGCGAATCTCTTCCCTCATGTCCTCCTCAATAGACCACTGTCTTTGCATCCTAACCTTCATCATCAGTCTTTCCTGTCTCCTTCCCGACCAAATGGCCACAAGCGTAATGAACGCCAAAATGCCAATACCGACGCCGAGAGTAATGCCCGTTATTTTCCAGGCGTCCGAAGACATTCGGTCGGCGTCGCACTTCTGGCCAATTTTCTCCCACTGCTCGGTCTCGTTGAGCGACTCGTTATAGTTGCCAACCCTGAACGCCTCCAGTCTGGCGTTAACCATATTCATGGTTACGTTTTCGCTCAAATGCAAAGTCTGGGTCGCGAAACATTTATACGAGAATCGTATGAATGTCTTGAATTCCTGGTGATTATAGTTTGCGGTTCTTCTCAGTCCGTCCTTTAGGGTATACGATAAGTTCATTTGGTCCACAAATATCCATTCACTATCTTTCGCGAACCTTAGTGTCAGATCATTGTTGAGGTAAAAGCTCAACTTAATTATCTGATGATCATTACCGCAGTCACTGCCAGCCCTATCGACCACTGCCTCCACCGGCAAATTAAACTCTCGGTCGCCTTGAATGTCGTCGTTCACTGAGAAATTCGCGCCAAATTTAGCCAAAATGCACACATTTGTGGCGTTTCTCGCATTTCGCACAAACCAAGGACTCGTTGGCGTCGGAGGCGGACCGCGATCTGGCGCTGAAGTGCTCGATTCGTTCGCCTCAATCGGACAGTAAAACACATTTGCAATGATTATCGATAGCAGTAAAAGTTTTACTATCATTTTTCTTTACAAAACTAGAGCCGCTTATATAAAATAACACCCATCATATCCTTAATTCATTTAATTAAAACACAAAAAACCACGCATAGATTATACGATTACTGTAGAAACAACACACACACACACATAACGAGAGGGTTACCATATATGATAGCGCTGGCAAAACATTTATCAATTTGTTTCTATAGTTATGTCGAATTTGATTTCACTTTTTTTATTATTATTTGAGATTTCGCTTCAATAACTCGTATCGCATATCTCGCAATCAAACATTGCAAAGATTGCGAACCCATACGATCGTCTAAACAGTTTTCAATTGATGTCATTTATTTTCTGCATTTCCATTTCTTAATTCATTGTTGCCAATACTAAGGCGCACGTAATAAATTCATTGAGCTTTATAAGTATAAAGCTATACTTATAATAGCTGGTGATTCGCTATTATTAGATAAAACGTATATAAATTTAAATAATAAGTGCTTACATTCAATTGATAAACTTCGCTGATTTTGTGGGCCATCGAAGGACTCCCTTTAATGCCATATTTCGCGCCACTTATTATATTGTAAGTTATGTTAAACACTAAAAACTGATATATAATTACAGTGAGAAAGTAGTGAATAAAACGAATTGAAAAGTTCTTTAGCCCTCTCTATCTAATATAAAAAATGTTGTGCATGTGGTTATTTAACACTTATTGTCGTTAAGAATTTCTCAAGCGTTTACATTAGATTAAACTCTTTATTTAATAAAAATTTCAACATTAAATGTAATTTCTTAAACAAACAGTGTTTAAACTATTAAAAAATGATTAAAATGATTGATACACCTGTTTAAAGATTGACATTATAATTAACCTAAAAAAAATTTTAATATATTATTTCTATTATAATAAAATTTATTTAATGCAATGTTAGTTTGTTTAATATGTTATATGAATTAAGTTTTGATTAAAATGTCAAATTATGTTTCATTATTTTTTAAAAATTATTTCAAATAATTGAAAGTTAAACTGTTTTTGATTTCAGATATAACTTTGAGATTAAAGTTTTAAATGAGTGAATAAACTTCTAAATATTAGGATACTTAATGTTTACTAATATGTAATTAAGTATACTTATAAAAATCAGAAGAATGATCAAAATTTATGATCAATTAAAAGCAAAATTATATAGTTTTTATAGATATCATTATATTCAACTCAAATCAATTAATAAAAACATGAGTTCAACTTATTCTATAAAAAATGAATATAACATTTGAAAATACTGAAAACAGTACCAAAATTTAAACCATATGTTTTGATTGAGACGAAATCTTATCTGCAGTCTATAAGTTATAATTATTTTTAATAAATCAAAAGCGTATAATTCATTATTAGAGGAAAAATGATTTAATAAGTTTTTAGTTCGACTCAATCGAAAGGTCAAAGCCCTGCCGTTTGACTTGTAAACGCTAAACACACACACACCAAGTCATACGAAGTAAATATCTTGTACACCACGAACAGTGTATCGCATTCTTTGGTTTCCCTTTTTCATGATAACGCACTAAATTTGAGTTATAAATAATAATTAAGCTCTCCGTTAAAAAAAAGCCTAAAGTCGACGTTAGGCTATGATAGTGGAGCTGAAAATTCAGCGCTTATCGATAAAAGGCATGACAAAAACGTCGCAAACATCAGGTGTTATTATCGGGTGCACAACACACACACCATTAGGATATATTTCTGTTGCCAAGCGATTTGATATTACGAGCAAATAAATGATTTACTGAAGTTTTTTTCTTGTTTGCAATAAACTATATCTGTAGGTGTTTTTTGCGTATTAGAGGAGGCTATGCCTGCGAAACAATAACTTATCGGCGATTTTCATTATTAGATGCAATTACTTCGGTTGGGAGCATCTCAGCGAGAATAAGTCAAACATCCAAACACACACACATGTACTAAATGCCATCAAAATTGCTCATATTGTTCGGCCTGTTCTGCCAGTTATCGCTGTTGAATCGCTTGGCGAGAGGAGGCAGAGAAGCGGAATCATTGCCTAACGATAGCTCGCTCAGCTATAGTATTGTCCGCACTAATGCCAGCCATATCGAGGCCAATGCAGCGGAAAGAGAGCTGTACGCGATCGCTGAGGTGGTCGCTGAGGCTCAATCAAAAGCGGTCTCAGGCGAAGTGAGCGCTGATGAACCGGAACGGCGAGTTATAACGGAAACAATTACGGCCACCAGTTTGACGACTGCGACGAACGCATCGACCGTAACGACGCTCACCACCAACCGGTCCACACCAGTGACCGACTCGACCAGTACTGCTGCTCAGCGCTGTGTGAGCGTCAGCTTTGACGCCAAAGTTTCCATCAGGTATTTCACGAGTGATGGCGTTTGGCGTGAAGTGCAGCTAACGGGCGGAAACATTAACGGCCAGCTCTCTCATCCAAACAAATGCGACGATAGGCAACAATTGGTCGTTAACTACGAACAAATCAATGGCTGCCAGTTATCGATGTGGTAAGTAATTCGGTTTTATTTATGTGTTTTAATTATTTAGTTTACTCATTATGTTTAGTTTATTCATTCATTTGAATGTTTAAGCATTTTTTAATGAAAAATTAATAACTTATTAACAAGTTTTATGTTTAATGAATTACGAATAAAATAAACACAAAAAATGCTTCAATAGATTACTTCTGATGATATAAGATCTGATACTAAACAATCGATAAAAGCTAGATATCTAGTTGTGTCGAGATATTTGATTTAAAAAATATACGCGAATATATAAATGTTTGAGATGTTATTATATTAATAAAATCATAAATTTATGATAATTTTAAAGTAAATTATTGTCGCATCAATTTAAATGCAATTTTTTTGAATGTAAAAATTAGTTTGGCCTAAAGAAATGGGAAGAGAGTCGACATAAGTAATTGGGTCATTAAAATAGTGGGATACAAGAGATTCAGTGTAATTATGATATATTGTCGATTAAAGCAATAGAGATAATAGTGCAGTACGGGTTGATGTCATATATCATATTTAAGTGTAACTGTTATTCACTAACCTTTATAATATGGTAGACATTATAAGGTAATTATCATGTCTAAAAAAGTCTAAATGATACGTTATATACGTTAACATATATATCATATTATACAGGAATAGCAGTTCACGACTATATTTTCCTAAAGTATAATTTGAATTAAAGCAACAAATATAAAGTGGATATAATCAAACAGTTAATAAAGATATAAAAATTATAATAATAATAATAATAATAAAATTGAAAATGCATTTAAAAAAGATTCTTAAAAACATTTATCGAGAGAAAAACATTCTCAAATTTAATATAAGTTATTGATAACTATTTTATCCGTAAAATAGATATTTGAATAATGTTTTTTGTTTTTTTTTCTAAATTTTAAAAATAATTTTTAGGCTTAAGTTGAATTCGACGCACGTATATGCCGACGAAATTCGATTTGAATACCCGATAGAAAATCTCGGCAATTATCCCGACATTTCTGACGACGCTCAGACATGTACGGCAAAAGATTTGGACACAATTGAAGAGAAGAAATGCATTGTGGCTGTAAACGAGAGCAGCAATTATGTAATTCAATACAAATTAGACGACTTAATCCGATGCGCGAAAATATCGTCGGTAACCCTTAAGAGCGCCAATCAAAACGAATCAATTGAGTTGCAATTGACTGACTTTCGCCTACGCGTAGCCGCACAGGCACTCGACGGCCCGCTCGACGACATCAATAACAGCTCGTGTCCGTTAGAACTGGTTCCCGACAGCGCTAATGACCCCAATACGATCAGCACCAGTCAGACGATGCATCTATGGCTGGGAATCACATACGCATTGGTGGGCGCCTTATTTATATTCGGCGTGGTTTTTATCTACGAGAAAGTTATACGAAGGAAATTTCAGTACAGGTCTATAAGGCGGCGAAGGCATGAGAAATGAGTGAATGAGGTGACCTCTCAAATGACTGATCTCAAGAGCAAATTTGTGCGCCCATATGGGCATGAGTTTGTGCAACTTTTTCTACACCAACAGCATAGCCTTTTATGAATAGCTTGAAATTTTGTAAACGTGTTTTTTAATAATCAGTTTTGCTTTTTTTTATTGCTTATTATAGTGTATTTATACTGAATTTTATTGCTATTGATTTATAGGTTCATATTGTATTATATTTTATATTTTGTATGTATTATAATAAGTCTTATACAAATTTTAAATGTATATAAAGAGTTATAAATTTAGTTTAGTTTTTAGGTTTTTTAAGCAAATATAAAATCAATTTTTTAATTATATAAAATTTAATTATGAGTGACTTATATTAATTTTTATATAAAGTTTAGTAAATAACATTAAATGTATAAAATGCTGCTCTCAGTGATAATTTTTTAAAAGAAATTTAAACCATGTCTTTAAAATATGAGCGCATTTATTTAGATCAGGAATTGATCATACGTTATATAATGTTGTGACTATTAATTTTTCATATTTTTATTGAATGAATGAAATTTTTTTCAGCAATTTGTAAAAATTTAAAATTTATATTATGCACAGAAAAATAATTTACGCATTTGTAACTTATTGGGTGTACTTCACTAGTCGTGTTCACTTTGTAAAATATTTTAGCGGTTAGCAGACAAATATGAATATTTAGAAAACCGATAAATGATAATCTTGTTTAATGATAGTTAACGGGTTTATTTAATCAAATAAATAAAAATTTTCAATTTGAATTGTCATTGTTTATTGATTTCAGTTAGTTATAACAGTTTAACAAATTTTAAAGTCTTATAAATTTCAGTTATAACTTTTATAATTTATTTCTAATTAATTAATTGTTTTATAGAAATAGATAAGGCATTTGATTGATAACTGTCACCAATTTTATATTATTAAATTTATATAATATAAAGCAAAAGTATTATTAATTAAGAAATTTATATTACATATTCATAATTATTCTTCAAAATAGACTTGAAAAATAATAAAAATAAGACTTTGTCACATAAATAAATTTTGATGGAATAGAACAATAATTTCTGATTTTATAAAATAACACTAAATTATGGTCGTTTAATAATAATTATTACTTTACTTTACTTAAGAAATAAAAATTTTTTAACAAGATAGTTGCAATAAATAACAACATCCTATCCCGTCCCGCCTATAAATTGCTCAATCCCTTAGCCGTACCCGTCCCGACCCGTAGGGACCCGTTTTCAATGTCTAGTTCCAATATCTTGATCTACGCTATTATAAAGTTATAAAAATATTTATTTAAACTATTTTCTTATAATTTTTTTTATCAATATAAGTACCAGTTAATCATTTTTGTAATTATAATATCTTTGAGAGATTAATATACAATTTGAATTGCGTTTAAGCATAAAAATATCATGACTTGTCAACTGCTTTTGTATTGTGAAATAACAATAATCGCAAATATAACTTAAAGAAATTTAATACAACTAAAATTATTTCATAGTAATGAATATTTTTATCGTATTATACAAAAAAATGTTCAGCAGTTTTACGTCAACTTGTATTTATTAGATTTGCCAACTGGTCTTGTTTTTCTTGATTGTATTGAATTTAAATACAACGCAAAAATAAAAACAATTAAAAAATTGAAATTTACTTTACAACCACTTTGACAAAAATATTTCTACTTTGTTAATATAAATACTGCAATATAAGAGTTTTACATTTTTTGAGAATAATAATCATAACATATATAATTTTTTATTTAAATAAAAATTCAAACATATTTTTTAATGCGATTTTAGACAATTTAAAAAAATTAAATGATTTCGAATAATTATTTTTGTGTTGTGTTTAAATATTATTTCAAATTCTTAGTGATTTAACTTTAGCTTCTATTTTCATACATTTTCTATACTTTGCAATTTTTTAACCTTTAGCCTTTAATATTTTGATTTTCAATTTTTTCAAAAACTTCAAAAATTATTACAAAAATTACTGAATAATTTTAATTTAATACTTTGTTCATTTTTAATTTGAACATTAAACTTAATTTAACGGAAATTATGTCTTATTTACAAATAATAAGATTTGTATTTATGTGAGAAGTGCCTAATTATAAATGAAAATAAATTATAAAAATTTTGATATCAAAAATATTTTTAACGATTAGTATTTCTAACTTTTAATAGTATAATAAATTTTCAAAATATTTATAAATTTCAATTTAATTTTTATTAGTCTTGTTTGCAGATTTCTCTTTATTTATTATTAGATTTCAATATTTCGCAAAACTATTCCCAGTTTACAACCAAAACCAAGTTGGCATATCTAATTAATAGTAAATGTTTGTAAATTTATTCTGCACTAATTTCGTTTGCAATAAATAAATAGTGAAAAAGTTTGGGAGACCGAGAGCTGTATGAAATTCACTTTAGTATTTGGTTGTGATAATCTAAAGTATATCAAAAGAGAAATAACACAGAGTAAGCTTATTATTAAGTAAATAAAATCATTATGAATTATCTTTAAATAGTGAGCCATTATTTGTTTAAACAATGTCCCGCATACCACAGTCACCATCGCTATCAGAAATTAGATTTTTATGCCACCGACTTATGAAGGCAATACACAAATGCGCTTAAATGCTATTGAGATAAGTTTTTAATGTGCTTTAATGAAAATAACATAGATTTCAGTTGTCATTAAAGCGCATTTTTGCGTTCAACAAATTGCAATAAATTATTATAATAAATGATGATTAGCTCGAGTGTTCGTGCATTTATAATATTATTTGTATCGTTCGTATTGTTTGGTTCGCACTTTTCGGATGCAATTGATTCTAATCCAATTAAAAAGCCGTGGCATATAAATTATCAAAACAAAAAGTTTAACGACACGTGTCTATTGGCGTCATTCGAGGGCGAATTAATCTTTAAGCTAAAACCCAATAACTCCGAGAGCGTGCACATCGATATAAGCCATGAAGCCGTTCTCGTCCCGAGCGACAGCTACTGCAACAGCGACAACAAAAGCGCTAAATTGACGGTCGGCTGGACTAGTGATTCGAACAGACAACACAATTTGTCTATACTTTTTAGTAATACAAATAACGATTTAGTAGTAGAGAGAATCGATATCGTGTACTATTTAGATAAAGTAAGTGAAAACCAGAGGCGTAATAGTTTAGCCGGCGATGAAAATTTGAAAAAGTTTTACAGCGTTAAGACAAAGTACGGATATAAGTGCTCGAATGGGGAGACCATTGAATTGTCGGTTATCGATAACACGGTAGAGACTATAAGTATTAATTTGCGTAACGCTCAGTGGGAAGTGTTTCGAGACGAGTTGGACGAGAAGGACAGGGATAGGGAGGAGAAGCGGACTAAGTTTCTAAATACGCCCCAAAAGTGCGAGCCCGACATCAAAATGAATAAGTCGATGCCGGTGATCGTCGGCATCGGTATGGCAGCGCTGGTCGTCGTTGTGCTCCTTGTCATGGTGTTTGGGAGGATTAGGAGTAGGCGTATGGCCAGTAGAAATCAGTACTCTATGGAGGAATCGAGACGTTGATGGGACTGTTGATTAGGGGACTGTTTGTTTCGGATATTTATTTCTATGTTATTCGTGCAAATGTATTGATGCTTATTATTGAATTCTCTACAATTTGTACTATTAAATTGTTTATTAATAAAATTATATCACAAAATACTTTTGATCTTGTTTTATATCGATTTATAAAAATGTATGAGATATTAGAATATCATGCGAAATAAATTATAAATTAGCAAAACAAACATTGAACAAACAAATGAGCAAATTTTAAAATTATCTTTATTTTAGACTAGATTTAACTTAAGGTAAAATATTTGTGGGTTGCGAAAGGCGTTATTTATCACTGTATTTTATTGATATTATCGACTTTTTATTTCAATAAATCTTTATTACACTAATACATATAAATATAATAAATTTAATAACCTAAACTAAGATACATTGTATTTGCCCTTAACTTATCTCGCGAGGCTTATCTGTTTTAATAAATTTTATTGTGTCAAAGGTTCGCCTATATATATATTGACCACTTGACTTTTTTCTCTTTATAGGGCGGGCAGTGTACAGATAGACAAACCGATAAACCGGTGAAAGAATGGATATTTCAAAGTTATAAGTTTATTCTTAACAAAATATGTAAAGTAAAACATAATTATTCTAGTTTGATATAAATGCATGCGATAACTAATTAATAAATATTTACATATCATATGAAAATAATCTATAAAAAATTTTGGGAAATTGTATTGTATAAAATTAATTTAAAAGTTAAAATAATTTAGATTAGAATTTAGCAAATTTGTAAAAAATTCTTTTAGACAATCAAATTAATCAAATCAAATTTTTGGATAGACTTTCTTATAGTAGGCTTCACAGAATTATAGCAAATCTACCATAAATAACGAGCATTATTTAAATGTAAACAAAGAGCGCTCATTTCAAAATGCATGTGTTTTCACATTCAGATTTAACTGATTTTTTAAACAATAATAAAGTGGTTGAATGGTGTCAATCAAAAGGTTTATTACCAATTAGTCAAATATGTGAAGTGTGCAAGTGTTTATTTTTTAATGATATTGATTAATTGATTTGCTTCATTTGATTTTCATTGATATTATTTGGATTTGTAGTTTTGATTTAATATTAATGTTATAAATTGAATTTAAAAGTCATTATTTATGGTAGATTTGCTATAATTCTGTGAAGCCTACTATAAGAAAGTCTATCCAAATTTTTAAATTGTCATTATTTTATACCTTACATATTTTAAAATAATAATTTCTCAAATGGTATGTTTTAAAAATTGTCATTTTATTAGATTCAAGT
>JAQIYA010000804.1:0-16653 GCA_034699355.1 Microtritia minima
AAAATTTTAATTAAAGTAATTTTAAAAATATAAAAATTAAATTTTTATTAAACTAATTAAATAATTTTATAATATTAATTTTAAAATACATTCTTTGTAACAATAAGGTTAACCGTTAAAAAAGTTAACATTAGTTTTAATGAATACTAGTCATAGTGACTCGTTTGAGAACATTAACGTCTGTTTTCCTCATTTCATTGTAATCTATAACTTTTTAAAAGCCTTTAATATTGCAATAATAATGCGTTTAATTATATGATATGTAATATATAATAGATAAGATAATAGAGAAATGTAGCGAAGTATATACTAAAGTGTTAGAATTACCTTTATTGGTGGTGACTTAAGGCACATCCTTCCAAATTTGATAGTATTTCCCCTCATATTCTACAAATGATATTTATTATATTTAATATTGTTATATTAAAGTACATATACTTTTAAGTATTAATTATAAAAAATAAATACAGCAAAAATATTCATCCCTTATTTATTTAAATATTAGTCAAATATAATTTGCAATATATTATTAATTGTTTAACATATCGTCTCAACAGAATATGTAAAGTATGTTGCTTTTCATTAAGAATCCAATTCTAATGTTTACAATTGCGTGAACTACCAGAACGCTCAATACAACAAAACTTTATATAACTTTATATTTAGTTAGTTAACATTACGCTTTACTACTTTAAGTAAGTTTGTACAAGGAAATAAAAATAAATATAATTACTCCCAGCGCTAATCATATACTGTATTGAAGCTATAAAATTTTATAAATTGAAAGCTATATTTAAAAACAATTTTAAATTATTATCAAATAATACAGCTATTAAATATAAACTAAATTGTACATCAAATGCAAGCAGAATTTTCGTAAATCATTTCAGTAAAACACACGCTCCGCTCTTATTTGTATATTTAATTTGCGTTTATTTAAACTTTGGTTTAATGTAAACTCTTGCTTCGCTTCGCGCTTTAAGTTGTAAAAAAGTATTGTTATAGATTTTTTATATAAAAATTTTAAGTAAATTATTAAACTATCTCTTTTACAATAATTTACTAATAGCTAATTGTCCAACTGATCCAACTTAAATGACATCTTCGACACCAAAAAAGTGTATCATAATTAACTAATTTACTAATTGGGTACTAATTTTACGAATCGTTGAGGCACTCAAAGGAGAGAGGTTGCAGTTTTTGGGTGAACAGATTATATAAGGGAGAAAATTCTCCCGAAAAATTATTTTTATGCCACTATATTTATGATTGAGTTAATGAGCTCTAACTAGACTGCATAAAATTTTTCCGTTTGAGTCCCTCTCTTGCATGGGATTAAAATAAAAATGAAATTTATTTTGGGATAATTCGTTTATTATTCAATTACTTTTTTCTTTATTATTTATCACAAATATTATTAAAGAATTTTAAACATTAATAAGTGATAATAACAATTAATTTAAACATACAATTTTTGTTTATTTTTTCTTGATTTTCAATATTTTAAATGAAATATTATTGACTAGAGTATAAAAACATTATGTATTTTAATAAAATAAAAATCCAACTTAAAGGACATTTTTTGGCGTCAAAAATGTTAGCCAAAATGGGTGAAATTTTAGCGGCCATTTAACTTTCAGAGGGGTTAAGGAGGGGCAGACAGACATATCAAATCCATAAGATTTCTTTGCAAACACAAATACTCTAATATTACACATAAATATGCACTCAATGATGGGTTTTATGAACCAAATTCAAATAACCAAAATTCTAACATTGATTGTAAGTAATGCAATATAATATTTAATTTTATGTACACTTGGATTTTGTATAAATTTTCGAAAATTATAGCAGTACATAAAAACCAGTTTAGAGTGTATATTAAAATATATAAATATTTATTTTTATTTATTTATTTTAATAATAAGTATAAATATACGATAATATCAAAATATATTTAATAAAATAAGTATTGACAGTCAATATCAACAATTAACCTGATAAGTATTTAAAAAATTGGCGCCGTTTGTTTCCGACAAATCCATTTAGAGTTAAGGTGTAATTAACATAAACTTGTAATAAAATATAAAATAAATATTCCGCTTGAAATAGTAAATATCAATTATTCGCTGCACACATATTTAAAATATAAATAATTATTTATTTGAACTAATTATAAATAACTAAAGTATAAATATTTAGAATAATTTTCAGGTTTTAAAACGATGTACTTTTTAAGCACAATTTTCAAATAAAATGTTGTCGTAAACATACAATAATAAAAGCGATAGTGAACAATCATAAAATTTTACGTTTGCATTTTTCTATTGTCAGTATCTATTGTGAGTGTGATATGTTGTATTAACATTATTAACATTATTAACATTATTAACACTATTAACATTATGATATTTGTAAGTCAGTACGCAAATGCTCGAAGTAGTAGAAGTATGACACATATGCATGACATACGATGACATACTTGTTGGAAATGATGTGGAATTTAATCAGAAATATCAGCACTAAATTTTATAATTATTGCATAGGATTTATCAGCTTATGGTGAATAATAATATAGTGTATATATAATTAATAATTTACAACTTTATGTTTATACACATTTATTTCTCTTAATATAAAATTAAATGCTTGCGAATTGAACTGAATTATTAAAAAAGTCAAATTGATTTTGAAAAACTTAAAATTAATTCAAAATAATTTGTTTGAGTATAAAAAAATTACATCATTATATTTACAATATTATTAATTTGATAGCAAAAATTGCTAACGTTGTAAAATTATTTTTAATTTAATTTAAAACAAGAATGACTATTATAGAGCGGATTTTTATCCCATGAAAATGAATGATAAAAAATATATGAGACTTTAAATTATAACTAACAATTTTCCAATGGCTTCGCCACTTAAATAGAATATTTCTTTTTATATTAATTTTATTTCATTCACTTTCATCATTTCACTTTATTCTCTCTCTCTCTCTCTCTCTCTCTCTCTCTCTCTCTCTCTCTCCATCTTTTGCTTTCCATCACCATCTCTATCTCTATATCTTCTATAAATTAAATTTTTAAGTTTTGTTAACAATTAATTTTTCGCAACGGCTAACATTTATTAAAATTTATAAGATATAAATTTTTAAATATAGAATTTTAAAATATTTAAGATTTAAGTGAAAAAATTAAAATATTATTTTTTTTGTAATAAAACCATAACTAATTTAAAACCATTTACATTTTAAAATATCATTTACGCCGCAAAAATGCTCTTAATCTCGCTTATTATTATTTTTGTCAAAAATAATAAGAAGAAGAGTAATAGAGATTTATAAACAATATTATTTGTTTTTAAACAAAAAAATTGTTTTAAATTTAAATTTACAACGAAAAATAATATAAAGTATTATCATTGTTTAATAAGATATTTTTAAATTCAACAATAAAAAGCATTGTTAAGGAAACACTGACACACATTATCATTTTAATTAATTATAGAGATTTTTAAAATAATTTATGCTTATTTTTAAAAAATAAAAATACTTTACCGAATTTTCTACTGTTATTTGCATTAAATCCCCAATTTTCCTGAAAAACTTCAGTAATCTATTAATCTACAGTATATGAACATTTTCTCAACGAGAAAATCCGATGTATAACTTAATAATTTTCATTTTTAAAAAATAAAATACATAAATATATAGAATACATGGAAATTTTGATTCGCAAAGAATTAATACAATAAATATATAACAAAATAAATGTATGATCCAAAATAAAAATCTAAAATAAACATTTAAGATGCATTAAATGGTTGAAAATTTAATATTAAAACTCTCGATGTAAATGATTATGCATTAAAATTTATAATTAGGGTCTTTTAATAATGGCACTAAAAATGAATCGTTGATAATACTATATAACATCAGGGATGGATAGTAATTCCCGAAACCAAATCACTTCATAAATTGTGTGATCCATTCCCGACTGTATATGTAAATCTGTATCTGTTTTTCGCGTTACAACTTAAACTGTCCGATAATAATATAGTTTAATCTTTTATTTTTCAGTATTGCTGAATAAGGCACTATTTTTAATTTAAAAACCGTTATTTATTTTAAGAAAATAAAGCAACAATAAAAAATTTATTAGCAAATCACACACTAACGCACACATACTCACACAATCAATTATTTTGATTAAAATTGGTTAAAATGAGTTGTAAAATTTTTTAAAGAGTTTTTCTTTATAAAATTGGTTTAACAATATTAAACTTAACATTCTGTAGAAAAATTGTTTAACTTATTTAAAATAAATTTGATTTAACTGAAGTTAATTCTGTGCTTTTTCCAATTTACTTATTGATCTAAATTTATAATTATTTTAAAACTAATTTTAATTACTAACCGAATCCCGAAATTATTCTATAAATAATTCATTACATTACTATCTTTAGGCAAACTAATGCCAATTATACTATTAAATTATAAAATAAAAAATTCTCTATTCTAATATTCAATTAAATATTCAGATTAGAAATTGAAATTTGATATTAAAATTTTAAATTTAAATCTTTAAATTAAAACTTCACACAAAAATAGAATAAAATAAAATAATTAAAATAAAAATTATGAATTAAAAATTAAATTTATGATTTTTTGTGATATAATAAAATACTGTTTAATATTGCTATAAATTGATCTAATATTCGATATTCTACACCAAAGCTATTTTTTTGCTGATTTTGTTTTGCGAAAGCAAACTTATGGATTTGAGATGTATGTCTGTCTGACTGCACCCTCAACGACAGAAGAAAAGTGGGTTTCAAATTGTACCACACTTTAGCTGACTTATGTGTCAAAGATGTTCTTTAAATTGGATATTAAGTCGAGTACACTCAACGATGTATTTTATGTACGGTATAATTACTGAAAATTTGTAAATAAAATTTACAAAAATTTATATAAAAATCCAAATCCAAATGTATTAGTTGTAAATGATTGCTCATTGTTTGCAAAGTATTGTTACACTCAAAGTTTGATTTTATGTACATCTATAATTCGTACATAAAATCCAAATGTTCATAAAACTAAATATTATTTAACATTAATTACAATTAATATAAGAATTTTTGTTTTTTATATTTTATACATAAAACTCAAATGTACACAAAATCAAGTGTACATAAAATCTAACTTGGAGTGTATTTGTAAAAATAATAATTTAAAATTTTAAAAACTTTAGATAATTATAATTATAATTTAATATATCATAAAAATCAGCTCAATATAATGGTCATTCATTACATACTTTACATGAACACAAATTAAATGAGAGAATTTTGATAAAACTCATGCATTTGTAGGCATCTTTTAATAACATCATAGTTTTCATCTAAACATGAGAAAATTATTTTAATAAATTACTTTATGAGTTTAATATTAAAATTTTTTTATAAAACATCGGTAATATTTTTATTGCAGAATGAGAGTAATAGATAACAATCTGTATATACTTAGTATATTATTGTTATAAACAGTGTGTTTATTTATATTACTCTGTTTGATATCTCGTTCGACATTCTTCGTGGTTCGTATACCTCAAGAGTACATTAATTCAATAATAAATCATTGAAAACCGATCGATAAAAAGCCATCGAAAATTAAGATGTCTTGTGTTTCAATAGACTTACTAATATCATGATTTAATTTATTTAATATAATTATTACATATTAATATTTTGATTTAAGTTAATTCTAATTGTTTTAATTGGAAGTGTTTTACTTTTAACTATCATTTAATTTAATAAATAAATAATTTTGTTAGTTTTATTATTAATATAAATATATTTATAATAATTTTGTGTAATTATTTATAATTACTTATGTTTATATTTAATAAACTCATTTCCCTATTCTCTACAAAACACTTCAACAAGTTATTTATTTTTAAAACATGAACATCTGAGTTGATTTAAAGGTATAATAAATTTCATCTTATAATGTCTCTGTTTTTAATATTTTAAAGTCTAGTTAGTATTGACTGCTGCCTTAAACTAACTTAAACTTTAAGGTAGAGTTTTAAAAATAAATTCCCGCATGCAATCCATCTTTTCTCCACTTCTCAGACAATAGAGAAAAACTTAAATGACTGCCAAAATATAACTATTTATGACACTTTTTCCTAACAAAAATGTGTTTTAAAATTTGTAGAAATAAAATCAAAATGTTTGATTATCTTGTATACTCATTAGTAGATTCGACACTATAATCTAATAATAAAAAACTATATCAAATTCACTGATAGGAAATTAAAATTAAAATTTATTATTTTTAAATTAAAAATGTTATATTAAATAAAGCATTAAAACAATGACAAAATCAAACAAAATACAAGTTTTTTAATAACAAAAATTCTCTTTTAGACAAACTATATTCACATGCAATTTAAACTTTATAATTATAAAAATATGCATTAGATTTTGATAAAAATAAATATGAGAACCATTTATGCAAAATTCTCTATATAATGAACAAAAATGCAATAAATCTCGTTTTAGCATATTATATAAATATTTATTATACGAGATTTTATATTAACATTACAACTATAAGTAAAGGTATTTGAATACACAAGCGTGTAGTACTCGGTATATGATTTTTATTGAAGTCGATTAACAAGAGTTATTTACTATGAAAAACATGCATAAGATTATGAAGATAGACATTATCAGACTTTTCAACGACTCAATTAAGTTGATTAAGTAAATATCATATCACATACAATTATGTGTGTATGATATTTACGAATCAACAATAATATCAAGCATTATATTCAATAAAGATATTTCTCTTAAATCAATAATAGCAGAGGCAAAGAGAGTGTAATAAACAGTAAATAATATTGATATAGAGTGTGTGCACAAATGCATACCAACATTAGAGACATTGCTTTTGGCAAATGCTAATGCGTTTTTTTAAAGAGAAATGCGTTAAATGATAATATCTAGATATAGTGTGCCAAATGAAGAGAGGAGTAAATGATTTCGTCAAATATTGAGTTCGTCATAACGGCATTAGAAAACCAGATAAAAATCACACTCTTCAACGTTCATAAATTGCAAAATGCGTAACTTTTTAATGCTAATAATTTGCGTATTGAGTCAGCATTTCTTTTGATTATTAACTGTTGTTGAAAAGAAAAAACAAATGAGGCAAAACGAGGTAAATGGAAAAAACATGGCTAAATCATAGGCAAGAGTGGCTGAGACTGCATGAGCGTAAGACTGCGTGAAGACTGCGTGCATGTGCAGAGCGTGAATGACATTTCGGAGACGAGTTTACTCAAACAGCTAAAGTCAGGTCTCGTTTGGGATTAAGCGTATGCATCGAAGTAGAGCAGGAAATCGCATCGATCGCTGTGATCCCATCCGATCCGACCATTAAAATTTTACGATCCAAAATTATCGTTAATATTTATTAATGTTTTTCGATATGTATTTGTAAATGTTTTATATTTTTTTCACTTGAAAACATAGGTTTGATTATTTTCTAAGCATTCTTTCAAATGATTTCCAAATATCAGTTTTTCTTCTGTCAGTTGAATAACTAATTTAATTTAATAACTGATAGTTTAATTTGTTAATGACATTAAAATCATTCACTTATATTAAAATTATATTCAACAACTTTTGATTTGATGTTTTCACATTAATTGGCTTCAGTTTTATCTGAATCAGACTGTATCAGCTCTTTAAAGGTTATTAAACATTTAGAATTAAACAACATTCACGTTAATCTTATTTATATTAACTAATGTTTAATTCAGACAGAATTACAGAAACATATTGTTTCACAAATAAAGATGTGTTTTATAAAATGTTTTAACTAATAAATTAAAATATTTAAATCGTACAAATTTTAAATTTTAAATGTAGTTTTCAAGATATTGGTTGTTCAAAGCATGTGAGTTTCAAACTATAATAGCTATCATAAGCTTTTCTAAGAATCTAACACTGTATAACTAAATTAAACTAATTATGTGTCGACAACTTTAATGAAAGGAAATTTTTGTAATATTTTAATTTCAATATTAAAAAATTAAACTTTATTATATTTATATTAAATTTTTAAAATTTCAGATCTAAAGTTTTAGATCCGATCCAATCCAACCCCGACTCCGATTCGTTTCATGCTCTAAGTTAGAACTGAAAACGGATCTCATTTTGATCGGTTTTGAGCTAAAAATTGTCGAATCAAATCTCACCTAAAACTTTAGATCCGAAATATTTGAATTATGAAAAGATATACTTTATAAAGATATACTTTATTAAATTGTCAACTCATAACTTGTTTATTTTAGTTATACTACATGTATATAGGATTCTAAGTAAAGCTTGTGATATCTATGATTATATGATTAATCACATAAGTTGAACAAACAATATTTTATAAAGTACTTCAAAATCTATACGTTGTCTAATATTTTCATTTATTCCTTTGTGTCTCAATATATGAATTTTGTTTATATCTGAATGACTAATAAAATTTTATATGTCGATCATATCTAATTTAGATGAAAGTGAGACAAATTGATGTATTTATAAAATTTTTAATTATGATATTAATGTCATCAACAAATTAATTAAATCAAAAAAGTGATGATAAAATGATTTATAATACTTTAAAAGGAAAGCATGATTTTTGATAACACCTGAAAAATTCGTATTAGAAAATGAAGAAAATAGTCATTTATTAGATCTAACTTTGATTGGATTGCGTTCAGAAATTTATTTCAATTAATATTTCATAATTTAATTAATTAATTAATTGTAATTTATATTATATAACTTTATTAAAGTTAGAAATTTTGATTATTAAAATTGATAGAAATTATTGATCGTATCGGAACGTGAAAAAGCAATTTGAAGCTCTACTCGGCATCAAAGTATGCCTCAAAAGTATGCATCAAAGTATGCCTCAACGTATGCGAGCGTAACATTTAATAAAGCAGTTGAGCGCTCAACTCTTATTAAATGCTTTATGAGACGACATGAGTTGCGAACGACATTATAATTAACTTAAATGTTCATAATTAGCATAAGTACGTACAGCTTCTTTGTTATCCCTCTGACACGATGCAGACAAAGCAGAGATGGAGTGCGTGCCGTTCATCTCGAGAGACGTTCTCCTCTGCGATGCGTCGCACTGTCGCTGGCGTTCATTCTGGCGTTCATTCTGGTCGGCCGTCCAAACGGGCAGCTCTGCGCCACTGGAAGTGCGAGCATATGCTAAACCGTTTTGGTCGCTACTCTGACTGCTCGGTGTGCAACCCATCCTCCACTCATCACCATTTAGATTACAAAGCCATTCACAGCTTTTTAATGTGCGTTTAGTTAGTTAACACTAGCATTCACTGCGATATAGTTATAACGATATATGAATGAACATAGTTTGGTGTGATTTGATGTTTGAGTCAACGATTGAGTGAACGACAGCACACTCTCGTCTCACGAGAGCGCGATTAATGTTAGACCGAATTGATTGCCCTCTCGAACAGCTATAAAGCAACGAATCCAAGGCTGACTGCATCACAATGTGAGACAAATTCGTTATTACTTATCAGGTTATGATAAGTTCAGCTTAATTATGATTGTTATGCGCGCATACGAACGTATATCAAGCACTTATAATCGTTTGACATGATTATTATAGCAATTGCTTGCCATTTGTGTTTCTTGATTGTAAGGTGCGGTGAGTGTCAATGGAGTGTCTCACACGAACCACATAACCATCATATAAGCATCATATAAGCATCACATAGTCATCACATAACCATCTCATAACTATCACACAACCATCACATTCACCTCACTCTACACACTCTACAATTCTACACATTCTGCACACATTCTCATACCGTAATCCCGCGCTTTGTGACGCATGCGCTTACAAGCGAATACAAGCGCATATGCGCTTCCATGAGGTATATAAGGACATGCAATGGCATGTCAGGCATGCGCTTATATTAGCTAATACTCAATTCTGGCCGACTTTATTAGAATTATCAAAACTTTCTTATCATAGAAACGCTTAATTCAGGCTTAATCAGGAAACCATTCGATCTATAATAAGGTTGAAATATTTACAGTTTCGCATTGTTATTGTATGCATGCATTCATTCAATACATTAATACAGTATTATAAATACAGCAAAACAAAGTTCTAAACAAGTTTATCAAAATAAGAAAAAATGGGAAAAAAGTGATTTAAACTATTTTAATAATTAATGAATTATATTGAAAATAATAGTACGGAAAATAATGAATCAAATCGTGGTTTAACTGATTTAGAATTATTTCGATTAATTAAGGTTTAATAATGATTTTAAATTTAAATAACACGTATATTTTAAGTTTTGGTATGGAAATGATTTAGCTTAAGGTTTTTTACTCTCAATTACTATCTTTTAAAATTTTAAAAGTATTTTATAAATTCTTAATTTATTAGCGCTTCCTATTCTAGAATATGAGCGCATGAGCTTAGATCACAATAAGAAAACGATGTCCAATTCGCTTATGAGCGCATGCGCCACAGCGCGAGAATAAGGTAAAAATATTCTTTTCGAAATGTGCTGCCTTTCGAAATATATGGCCTCAAATCTGAGACAATTTATAAATAAATATAATTTTTAAAAGTCCGAAAAAAAGTTCGAACTTTTAATTAACAACAGCTCAGCTAAAGTCATAGATCGCAGTTGTATACCGAACTTCCTGAATGTGACAAACTATGATAATTTCGCTCTATATTTAAATATTTAATTATAATGTATCATAAGATTATATCTTAGTTTTTAAAATATCTAATCTTTAATATACAAAAAGTATATGCGCTTAAATAAATGAATAAATTTTTAAAAAGCGTATATTAAATATGGCTTTAATGCAATATAACGCTTTGTAAGAGTTGTATAAGTTTTATCTAGAATTATATTTTATCAGTGAATAAAAACGAATTCAATTAATTATCTCAATGTACAGTAAATGCCACTTCATTTTAGCAAAAGTCCAATTCCTTTCAGCGCAAACCTGTTTTGCCGTTTCATTTCAGTGTTTGTCCAAATCATTTAAGCATATGTCCATTTCATTTCAGCAAACAGTAATTTATTATCAAAAGTTAATATATAATGCAATATTACATCAAATAAAAATTAATACAAAACTCAATTAATCTAAGATTTCTTCTTTAAGCATCGGATAATATAAGTTTGCGTGATTCAAAAATAGCAATTACAGTCTTATGAAGTGTATAGTTTGCTAGTGTTTCTGCCCATTTTAACAAACGGTCATTTGAAAAATTTATATTTATTTATAAAATCTATATTAGAAAATAGACTTAATTTTTTGGTTCTAAAGTCAAAGAAAATTTACAATATTATAATAAAGCTATTCTAAATGATTTGATTTTATACTCAACAAATGTTTACAAAAGAGCATTAAATTCTAATTTTGATTTTGAAAACTCTCCTTTAAATTTTGTTCTTCTCTTAATTTAGATCAAAATTCGAATTATGATAAAATTACAACAATTTTTGAATTGTTAAATATTGAATTAGATCGAGACTTGTTATTTGATGAAATAACATTATTTAATAATTTAATAAATGAGGATTGAATTTTAAAAATCAGATTTTAGTGAAATTGATAAATATTGTAAAATTTTCTTAACTAATAATTTGATAAATTTACTTAAATTGATTGAATCTGTTATATGCATATCAATTGGAAACGATTTCGTTGCAAGTTTTTAGTTTAATGCATAGAATTTGGAGACAATCGAAATCAGATATCTATAGATTTAGTAATTTGCATTAATGTCAACTTTTCAATGGATTGTATTGATTTTATATCTCATGTAAAGTCTAATGAAAAACTATTGAAATCTGTTAAATCTAGTGAAAATATAATGTAAATATAAACTTTAAATTTTAAACAAAATGTTGCAAACATTTATTGTAATTTATAAATTTCTCTCTGCTTTCTCTCGGGAAATGTTGTTGTTCTTTGGTCATTATCCCTGTAAGCTAAAAAATTTCTGGTCACTACCTATAACCCCATCTCATTTGCTTCAGTACATGATTCTGTGTTCAGCAACATACAAATCTCACATCACCTAACCTGAACCTGAAACCCCCTTAACCCATGTACCATTAACCCCAATCCCTCTCAAACAGTGACCAACTTAGCCCTAAACATTTAAATTTACAAAAATTATAAATATGTTCTCTTTATATGAAAATTTCGTCCACAGATATACTTCACTCTACTCTACTTGTATCGACAAAAGCATTGTAGGCACACAACAACATATGCTTTATGCGCTTTAGTACCTGTTAGTGTCAGCCTCACGCGAATCCCGCTCTACCTTTTGGCTCTACCTTTAGTTTTAGTGTCTATTTTCAGTTTCAGTGTAAGTGTGATTAGCTTCATGTCATTATTTAATATCTTAAATTAAAACTTTATCAGACTTGTGTTAATAATTTGCATGAAATTCAAAATATAGATACTAATTGTACTTTTAAAACAAAATAAACATTTTAAACAAAATAAAATTATTGATTTCTTTAAATAACGTATTAATAAATTCTATTATCATAAACTTCTTTATCAATCTTTGTTATGAATCAAAAACCTTAAACAAAATTAGTTAATTTTCAGGTGTTGTACCTTTTAAGGATTAAAAGTTTTGTATGCTGTCAATTTAAAACTCAACTGCAAAATCTGTTTTTAGTGCACACCAATACTAGCAAAATATAGAAAGGCGGTTGCGTTTTAAAATGACAGTACATTCATAGCCGCTTTACTTCTAAACTGCCTCACTATACCTAAAACGCAACTTTGAATCGTTCCCCTCTTTTCGCTTTTAACTTGGGGCTAATTTTATTTAATTTATTATTAATATGCATGATTAAACTATTTGGCACATATAATGTTAGGGAGAATTTTCTACAAATTATATTTGTAAGCGCTCAGCTATGCTTCGCGCTTTAAATTTTTTAGTTGCAAAAAGTATTGTTGTGAAAATAAAATTTTACTAACATTAACAAATTATCAGTTTAACAATACTTTACTATTAGCTTAACATTATTATTAACTAAACATTTGGCAACTAATTTTGGTCAACTTGTCCAACTTATACGACATTTTTGGCGCCAAAAATGGGTCCTATTTTGTCGGCGCTTCCTTTCCTCTTTCGGGGGAAGGAAGTGAGGGTTACATATGAATTATATTAGAAAATTCTCCCTAAAAACCAATCAAAACCGGTGAGTCTGGCCAAAAATAGTTACCGTGTTAGACAGGATTGCATGTGTTCTCTAGAGAATATACGGTGTTATATATGTTATATATAAATTATGATATAATTTATTTTAAATAAAATTTAAAAATCATTTCAAAATTCACATGTTTTTAATTAATCGATGGACGGAGTTTGTATTATTAATTATTAAACTAACAGATGAATAAGCAATTCTTAAATTAAAATGAGCACAAATTAATGCATACACACAGAGAAAAATGAGAGCGAATATTACACATTAGACAAAATATTGATAAATATTTTCTTTAGTTTAGTGATTAAGAAGGACCTGAAAAAAGTATAAAAAGCAAAGTAATTATAACATTTTACATGATTTTTACAATGGTTTTGCTTAATATTAAATATAATGTTAGAAATACAATTTTAAGAAATAAAGTTAAAAATATTTGTTTAAAAAAGTAAAAATTAGTATATTCAACAAAGTTCATTACTAATTAACCAGATTTACTCGTAATTGTGTTAATATTAAATGTGTAAACTTTATCCAGTATCTCATTTTATCCAGTTTTGGTAAAGTTTTACTTGTAAGCATATAATACAAGTATTAGCAGCTTATAATAGTAACTAATTTAAAAAGCAAAAACTAATAAACTCGAATTGTTTGATGCTTGTTTGATGCTGTACAAATGACCAGGTATTAAATTGGTAACAGATTGGTAACATGTCGTTTGCATGAAAATAATTAAATAGTGTAGACAAACTAAATCTTTACCTCACATAAATGCATTCATTAAACTAATATCAATTTCTCTGTTTTAAATGGTTTGATCGTATAGCAGAACTTGTATAAAGATCACAGTAAATACTTATTAATATTTAAGTCATCAAATTTACTTGTGAAGGCATCTTTTAATTAAAACTAAAGGTACTTAAGCTACAGTTTATATTCAAATATTCTTAGCATATGTAACACAGTATTAAATTCTTAGCGATACCAATTTAAAAGTAGTAAATTATACTTATACTGTATTATTTGCTTACTTATCGTTTAATAGCGTTATTAAAAACATTAAACGTCATGGCATTGAGAATTTTAGTTTGATTTGGCACCAATTATTTAATAGATCTGTCGTATCTATCAATTATTGTCATTAATAATACCGTTATATACCTTTAGTTTCATATATGTTACAGTAAATAGTATTTTAAATTGCTTTTAAAAGTAAATTTGATTTTAAATTTCAAGAAAATCACAAATAAAGCAATTTAACTTTAAAATTAACATAAGAAATAATTTGAAGTTAGAAAATCAAAAATTTCATTCACAGTGAATACCTCTAATGAATGCAGTGATTTTCATTTCTATTTAATTATTTACATCAAATAATAGTAATTATATAAATAAATACTGCAACGGTATTTAGTGTTTGTTATATAAATTGCAAATTTTCGAATTATATTAAACCTATTTTAAGCTTTAATAATCAAATTATATCTGGTATGCTTAGCGATACTGAATTCAGTGCTACACACGTATGACGCGTTACGAATTGCAAATTGAAAAACTTCTAAATATATTATCTAATTTTGTTATTATGATCAACTCGTAACATGTCATGGGATGAGGTGATGCACACTAGATATGCTTCGAATCAATCGTACATGTTTTGATTTCAACAATTAATACATAATCATTTGATTAAATGCAGACTAGAATCGAAATAGTAAGTGAAAAAATAAATCGTCATTTATTTATTATTGTGCTAAATATACAATTAGTCGCAAAGATTTGTATAAACCATATACAGTTTGATATTTGTTTTGCAACTAAACAAATATTTGATTGATTCGAAATTGATTAAAAATGCATTGTTTCAACATTGTCTCAACATTGTCTTAACATTCAATAATTATCACTGCATTGTTTTGATTCGATACAAAATTATTTGATTTCATTCGCATTCTCACACAAACATTACTGTCAGCAATTGAAAAACTAATATAATCGTTGAAATCCCTGAGATTCGTTGCCCACAGTTATCATTTTAGAGAATGCGATACAATAAATGACTACAATGAGGCACAATCAACAAATGTTTTCTCTTTTGATTTTGGTATAAAAAGCCATAATTTAAATAAAAGTAAACAAAAAATAAACATTATGTTAAGAAAAATTAATGTGTATATATAATAAGTGATAATCAATATAAATAAAATTTAGTGAATACCTGGCCATACACTCGCATCGATGGCTGAGAATTTACAACTTTTGTTATTTGTGAGAGTAATAATTAATAACTTTAATATTAATATAATTATAATAATAATTAAGTGTAAAAGCAACTGATAGGCAATAGGTTTTATAACAAATTTTAAGTTATAAACTTAAATGTATTTCCTGTAAAATAAGAAATATATTTTTAGCAAAAACATTTAAACTTACATAATTTAACAAATATATCGATAGGAAAACTACTGTTATTTGCAAAGACAAGTAAAAAATTATCATTTTTAGTGTCATAATTTTATCAGCAATAATATAAGAGTCGATATATATTTTTTTAAATATAAAAATTTTGTTTAAATATTTAAAAAAAAAAGTTTAGCACCGCTTCGTTGATGGGATTGCTTTGCGGCGCAATCGTCATAAAATGCTTGTGAGTTAAGTTAAAAGCAAAAGATGGCAGAATGCGATAAATAAATTGTATGAATAGTGTGGTGTGAATGAAGAGATAAACGAGTGAACGTTGCATGTCTTTTATACAGCGATTCAATTCAATTTGAATTTATGTTTTCATCATTTTCGAAAATGCAATTCAAAAATGATCAGATTATTTGCTGCGGAAATTGATAGAAAGGCACTAATTTGTGATGATTGCGATTGGCGTGAAGTATAATTTTGCTTTCGATAGTTTTGCTGCCTTTAGGAAAGTCGACTCCGATTGGACTGAGCAAACAAAATTCCGTGATAGAGTATACCATTAATTTCCATGCTTACTGCTAGTTGACTCTCCATTTGAGATCTTCCATCTGCGTATCAATTATGTTTATAGCTTTTTTAAATAATTATATACATTAATTAAGACATCACATCAGCGTTTGCAGGGCAGGCAAACACTTATGTGACGCTTATAAGTCAACGCTTTTCAAATCTAGTTCTCCAAAATTCATTATTGAATTATACAGCAATTATTTTTAATATAGACCTATATGTTTCCCTTGGGATTATATGTCTTAATATTATATAACATTTTTAACAAGAGTAACAGCCGAACAATTTGATAATAATTATCTGTATTTCCACATTTTAAGTTGGGTTTTCTAAA
>JAQIYA010000805.1:0-16650 GCA_034699355.1 Microtritia minima
ATCATTATCACAGATTCCTCGCAGTTTACTTGTTATGCCATTGATTAAGGATTGTGCACAGATTTTATTAATATTTGCCACCAATTTAGTTATCTTAGATTCGATTTTTTAAAAATCGACCACATTTTTAGGTTCTATAAAAACATAAAATTATTCTTAAGTGCATAACTATCCTAAAAGTTGAATTGGTGGTGATTGTGGTACGTTTGAAAGATGTTTAACTTTTGTAATACAAAATGTAAATTGAATATTCATTCTTTAACTTATATTTGAATTTTAAAGTCTAATAAGTCTTATTTAGCGAATTAAAAACTAGATTATATTTAATCAGAACTCACTCAAATCATAGAAGTATTCCTCGCCATCGAGAAACGGATCAAACATTTCCATTTTATAGCTAAATTCGTCCAACTTTGTGAAACCGTAAATAAAGTGTGTGCACAAACCAGGATCGATGTCCTCGATCTTGAACGAGTCGATTTGGCGATAGGCTGACCAGCTGTCCATATAGCAGACCACTCGATAAGGATTTTTCGAGTAATCATTGTGGTCTGTAAAAGAAATTTTATTAATGTTAGAAAATAATTACAAAATGGCCAAAAATATATTATTTCCCTCTCCTGACCACAGCTTTGACATTAATTAATAGCGCAACCAAACAGCATAATATACCGCAATTCATACTGAATTTATTTATGTTTTTAATTTTGGACTTTTGACAATAGAGAAAAAATAATATTTTGAATGAAAGTATTATATATACTGTATAGCACTTAAGTGGTAATCTAATCAAATCGATTTTATATCCTTTTATAAATGTTACTTAAAAATATTTAGTATCTATCAATATTTTTTCGCAAAAAGTGACATCAACTCAATGCAAACTTTTTCGTATTTAATTAGAAATTAAATCAATAAAATTATGAAATATGTTTATATCAAAAGCTATTATTTGATAAATAAAAGGATATACAGTGCGATCTTTATGATACACTAAATTATTGATATACTTTAAAGTGTGTTATTTAGGGTGACCAATTCAAAATTTTCACATTCTGGACATTTTTCAAAATTAGTGAATTTTTTCTGAACATTCTGGGAAAAATTTTTGATAAATATGGACAAAATTCTGAACTAATGTTTTACAGAAATATTTTAATAAAACAATAATGTTTAATGTTTAAAATCATATTTTTATTGAGATTTAAAAGCTTTCAGTAATTTTTGATTAGATTCTATATAAGATTTAAATTCACTACGAATTAAATTGAAATTTTTAACAAATTTCACTTAATTATTATCAAAGGTTACACTTCATTTTAAAATGATATCACTTATTTTTATAATAAATGCTTTAATTATTGCATAAACCTGTTGTATTAAAATTTACTTCAATATATCAATGCATTGAAATATTTTATTTAGTGTTAAATTTCATTACTCAAATTGCAATTAAAATCTTATATTTGTAATTAAATATATATTTCAATGTAAACATGAAATTAGAATAGATTTAACTGCATACATGCTTTTACTGTGATTGACAAAAAATAACATTTGAAATTTTATATAAACAATTTCAATATTTTAATTTATTTTTTCAATTTATTATTAATGTAAATATTTTTGAGAATTCTGGACACTCCACAGTCCAGATTTGACACCGATCTGTGCACTGACAGAACACGCCAAATCTGGACTGTTCAGCTGAAATCTGGACGGTTGGTCACCCTAGTGTTATTAAATATTAGTAAATTTTTAAAAACAAATTTTAATAAAATTTGTATTCAATTTTTTTAATTAGAAAAGATAAATATGTATTGTTATAAATAAGTACTGTTAAAGTACTGTTACTATTAATAGTAATAATTTTATAGCACTCTTTCAATGAGAACACATTCAAAAAAGCTGTTTGAAATTCGTATCGAAATTTTCAATCAATAGTTTGATTGCGAAAAACTTTTGATCGAGTAATTTAAGACAATTTTAATTAAATATTAAATGACCAAACTTTGAATGTCAAGTCTTTGGTACTTATATCACAACTGAACCCTATAAAGCGTTAGCACTCGTAATGACTTTCTATACAGAAAGTCTATATTAACTAAACTATTTTAACTTAAAGCTTAGTAAAATAAATAAGATTAAGTTTAAGTTTAGAAAATACAGACATGATTAATGAGGAGATTAATTAATGTGTTTGTTTGTTGTGCTTTAGTAACCTTTTCATTTCAACAGATTGTGTTTATTAATTATTGTATTAATCAAAACAGATGCAAATCAAACCTTTATGAGTTTATGAGTTTTATAAGTAATGCTTTCAAGTCAATGCTTATTAGTTAAAGTTAATTGATAAACAGAAACAAGTGTTTATGCGTTTGTTTTATAAAAATAGTTATTGGAAAATATTTTTCGATTTAAAAGTTTAATTAGTGTCAAAAATTAATTTTAAATGATTTTGAAATATAAATTAAGCATAAGAAAAAGACTTTATTAAGTTAAGTTTTTTAATATAAACAAGTTAACAATAATAAATATTCTCGCTTACATGAATTAATATACCCAAATGTTATACACTATATTGTGTATTCACATAATTTTAATAAATTTAATGCGGATAACAATGATTTATTTGTTAACAATTATCAACTTTTGAAAACATTAAAACTGATGAAATGAAATGACATATGAAGTGATTTTAGCAAAATTAAAAGTAATATCATTAAACTTTTATTAAAGCAAATTATTTTACATCGATAGGTATATCAAACGCGTAAAAATAACTTAAAAGTGAATCTTTAGTTTGCAAACCCAAATGCAGAGCAAACAGTATCTCAAACGACAGACAATATAAAAGTTAGACAATCATTAGGACGAGTCGAGTCAATCGTCGAAAATGCAGTCGAGCAGAGCCTCGTGCCATCGCGTGCCGGGCGCGCAGTCCATTATGTGGACCCACCACTTGCCGGCCGCGTACTCGCAAAATATGTACTTATGGGGGTCTGTGGGGTGAGACATGAAGCCCTGGTGCAGACAATTGACCAGATGGTCGTCACCGTTGACGGCCGCAGTTGTGGCTTGTGTTGGCGGCGGTGTTGGCGGCGGTGTTGGCCGAGGTGTTGACGGTGTTGATGGCTGTGTCGGGGGTGGAGTTGGCGGGGGAGTTGGGGTGGTTGGGGGCGGAGTGGGAGGAAATGTGGGAGTGGTGCCCGGCTGGAGGGGCGTGGTTGGAGTGGTCGGCGGTGGTGTGGGCGGGGGTGTGGCGGTCGGGTGGATATCGCACTCGAACGAATTCTTTTCGGCGCCGTTAAGCATGGCGTGAACTTTGTTGAGCAGCGGGTATTTGTTACCGCACGCGCCTTTGAAGTCGTCGGTCTCGATCGACCAAACCATACCACCTGATAATCCCATTTCTTTCAAGAACGATACCTATGAACCAGCAATTTAAGTTTTTAGTTTACTGTCGGACTATTGGGCGTAAAAGGTATTGAGAAGAGTTTGCTTACTTTGCAGGCTATACTCTTGACGTCATCGTAGCCCAACCAAAGTGTCTTATTGTAGGCGAACGGCGCGCGATAGTACTCGTCGTATTTGATGGTCCAGTCTTTGGTTTGGTTTTTGTAGATCTGGCAAAACTGTTGGCCGAATCGTATTTACCACAATGTAAGTTATATTGAAGCATATAATAATTGTTGCAAAACTTGATCCCTTACCTCATTGTATCCCAAAACGCCTCTCTCGCCGGAGACAAAGCCTTCGGGCGACATGTCCACCACTTTGTCGCCAAAGAAGGTCCTCTCGTTGTTATCGATTTCAAAAGCTCGCCCATAGAAAGGCATACCCATAACCATTTTCTTCTTGTCTCCGCCCTGACTGAGCCAGTAATTGATGGAATAGTTGACATTGAAGATGGAGTTGAGAGGATCTTTCTCCTCTCCCGGCCTCATATAGAGCGGCGCGTTGTGGCCGAGAAAGTCTTCCCAACCGCCGTGATAGTCGTACGTCATTATGCTCATGAAGTCCAGGTATTTCTGCATTTCGGGAATGTTATACGCCTTATCCATGGTTTGTTTGCCCGCGGACACGGCCGCAGTTATGAGGTATCCCTTTTTGTCCAATTCGGTTCGCAACTCTTTGAGCAGTTCGAGAAAGTCTTTGGTGTCCACCTTTTGGTCGCCGCCTCTGTTTCCGGGATACTCCCAGTCCATGTCGATGCCATCAAACTTCCAGTGGTCCAAAAACTCCACCACACTCTGGACGAAAGTCTTCCTCAGACTCGGATCGCGAGCCATGTCAGAGTATTTCTCCGATCCCTCATACCATCCGCCGAGAGCTATCAAAGTTGTGAGCTGTGTGTTCTTAGTACGTAAGCCATTGAATCTCTCGTAAGCTCCTAACGGTTGTAATTATGAACAAAAGTGTTATTAAAGGCTGTATTGATTGTGTTTCGATTTGACGCCACTCACGCAAATCCCAGGTGTTCTCATCGCCTTCGAGAAACGGGTCGAACATTTCGATCTTGTAATTAAACTCATTGAGTTTGGCGAAGCCGTACATGATATGCGTGCACAGGTTGTAGTCTATATCCTCGATCTTGAACGGATCCACTTTGTGATAGTTGGCCCAACTGCCCAAATAACACACCACTCGGTACGGATTTTTCGTGTAGTCATTGTGGTCTGCGAACCAGTTATTAAATTGTTTTGTTAACAAGATTTTACATTAAACATTTAATAATGCCATGTAAATACCTTTGGTTGCGGCGGCAGCGATGCCGACAAATAAAAGAGACCAAACACTAAACCAAATATAATTCATAAATATATATAATGATAGTAATAATTATAAGATAATCTATTAACTGCAAAACATAACCTATATATAATTGAGAAATTACTGAAATTTTAAGTTTTTAAGCGATGTCTAATCAGTATAGAAATACAGTACGCGTACAAAACAGGATTTAATTGGCAATTTCAAAACATATTATCGAGTGGGAAATTCGTAGAAATTAACAATTCTGTTCACTATAACACGCCTACAAAGGTAGTCACCATGAGATGTAACGTTTTCGGTGAACTTGTTTCATCAGCATTTCGGATATAATAGATATATAGACTTTGCAAACTTTATATCTTGTAATAAGATTAATTGGCTTTTTCATTATAAATCAATTATTTTATCATTTTCAGAATTTAGAAACCGTGCGAGTCTTAGTTTAAAATGCAAAATGAAATTTTAAAGTGAAAATTCTTCCGTAAATCTTTAAATTGTTAGAGTATCACACTTATTTATTAATTCTTTGCTACTTTATGTTCTCTTTTATTTAATAGATAAATGAGAACAATAAAAAGTAAATAAAATTTTTATGTCATCTATATTTTTGAATATAAAATAAAATAATATAATATAAAATATTGATACAAAATATAAATAAATAATTTCTTTTATTTACTTATATTATAATAAAATAAAATCAAGCCGTTTGTAATTATGAATTTAAAGATTTTTCCATTGTCCTTAAATTGATAACACTATCTTATTATTAGTAAATTTTTCTCATGAATAAGTTTTCAACAGATAATTTGTCGCAGGTGTCAATTTTCTCATAATTACACATAATTTAAATTAAATTAATATATGGAAGATTCTATCAAGTATTTGTTTAAATAGAGAATTATATGCATTTTGTCATGATTTTGTAGAGTTAACAATTTTGATAAGTTATAGCATATTAAAAATTTAATTTTAAAAATTATTTAATTATTTATCCAATTTAACTCTCGTTTGTTTTTAAAATAGAATTATGAATATATTATTAGAAAATAGAATGCATTAGAATAGAGCAAAAATTATTAACACTATTATATATTTTAATTTCAACAAATTTATTTTCGAAGATAATTATTTAAGTTTTAAATTTATTTTAGTATGTTTTATAATTATTTCAAATGTAGTTTTAAAATAGCAAATTTTAATAGAAAGAATCATAAAGAAAAAGATTTGATTCTGTTTAGTACTTTCAAAAATTAATACTTAAAAATCAATACAGTATTTTTTCGATTTTAGCAATTTTCGATTTTGGCAACAGATTTTTAAAAACGCGGATTGACTCTATATAATGTTAAAGCACTTCGATTATAAACAAATTCGTTTAAAGCAACGATTTTCAATATACAGGACGAGTGGCTATACTCAAATAAAAACTGTTCTTAATTTCTTTAAATTTATAATAAATAAAATGATTATTTATTAGTTAAAAAAAATTTTCATGGATAAATAATTTGAACCTTTTTTTTGCTAAAGTTTAATATTAAAGAAAGATTTTTAATATTACAATAAAAATAACTGATTTATATGAATCACTTATGAAAATAGCAATAGTAAGTTCGATAAATGTTTTCTATTTATTTTAAAAATTTCTACTTAATTATTAAGTAACTTGAAATTTAAAATAAGTTTTAAATTACAGTAACTGTAATTCAGTTTTGTACAGCTTGAAGAGATGAGAAATTAAAATGTGCGCAGATATTAAAATTAACATTTTCTAAATGTACTGATACTATAGTTAATAATTGAAAAGTGTCAAAAATGTGGATTTTCATATTCTGTAAATAATTTTACAATCAATCATAAAATTTTGATTTTACTTTGAAGATAAAATAAGCAGTTACATATAAAATTGAAAAGTAAAGATGTCCGATATTGATATGATCAATATTTATTATATTGCAACAAAAAATTTCATATCTCTCAAACAATTAGTGTATTAGTATTAAAAATGTTTTAATCTGTTCACTATGTCTTTGAAAAGAAAGTTTAATTACGCAACTGTGACTTTAACCTATGAAGATTCATATCATACATCATGTAGTAAAGAAAAGCAAGTTATTTATACATATATTGATTATTTTCAAAAGAAAAATTATATTAATAATTTTAATAGTTAAAATTTAATATTTATGTCGATATTTATAAAGCCAGAATCCAGTCTAAGCCTGGATCAAATTTTATTTTCTTAAATCTATAGGTTACACAAGTTAACCTTCACTACATAGATTGAATAATGCGTGATTAGCTAAAGTAAATTGATTAATAGAGATCAATATTTTAAATTAACAGATTAATCAAACAAAATTTTGCTCAGTATCTATTTAGTGCCTATACAGTATAGACTTAGAAACCTGCGAAACCCTTAAATTATATTCATTACGTAAATTTAAATTTCAGTGATGAATGAATCTCAATTTTATCACACATTAATTCTATCAATTATTAAATAGTTAATAATTGATAGAATTAATGTGTATATGTATAATACGCAGTGCGTATTATACATGGAGTGTGTATTATGCAGCATTGATTTTTCGATAAAGTTAACTTTTTTCTGTATACAATACGCTTATTATAATTAGACTTTTAGGATAAATCATAATAAATTTATCAATTTACAGCTTTAAAAATATTGATATTATAACTTTTCATAACATATGCGTTCAGCTCAAAAACTTTCTATTAACAGAATGTATTTCAAATTTTGAGCCTCATTTATTTTTAAACCCAAGTTGATTATTTATTTTATTGATACGATAATTTTCATGACTTCTCAAGCATTTTTTTTATGTATACTAATTTAAGCTAAGATGGTTTGTAAAATATAAATTGAAATAATGCAGTTATAAGAAACTAAGAAATACTTAAATAATTAATAATAGTTGCAAAAATTACTTTGATTTCGATTTTAAAGTTTTTATATATTTGATTTGTGACGCAGAATGCACTTAACATTCCCGTAAAAATTTGATTTTTTTATATACATAAGGGGTCAGAAATTTTAAAAGATATTTTTTTAAAATTATATCTCAAAAAAACAGAATAAATAAATTTAACAAAAAACAAATGTGTTATACAGAAATTACAATTTAATGGAAATTCACAAATATAGATCGGGGGCAAATCAGTCGTCAGCTATGCAGCCGACAATGCCTGTGTGCCAACGAGTGCCGGGCGCGCAGTCCATGATATGGATGTACCACTTGCCGGCCGACATCTCGCAGAACACGTACTTATGCGAGTCGGTCGGGTGGGCCACATAGCCCTGGTGTTCGCATTTGATGATGTGGTCGTTGATGTCGATCACCACCGGATCGGGATCTTTCTTTGACGTGTCCGGATTGGTGTCCGGATTGCTGATCGGGTTGGTGTTGATGGTGGCGCCGAGCGTGCACTCAAACGAACTCCTTTCGGCGCCGTTAAGCATAGCGTTAACTTTGTTGAGCAGCGGATATCTGGCGCCGCAGTGGCCCTTAAAGTCGTCGGTCTCCATCGACCAGATCATACCGCCCGAGAGACCCATTTGTTTCAAGTATGTCACCTGTTGTTTGGGCGAACATAGTCGACGGTTAATGTTTGATAGTCTTTAATAGTTTTAATGTTTAATAGTGGTTCTTATGAAACTTACTTTACAGGCAACACTCTTGATGTCATCATAACCAATCCAAATGGACTTATTGTAGGCATACGGCGCGCGATAGTATTCGTCGTATTTGATGGTCCAATCGGATGCTCGATTTTTGTAAATTTCGCAAAACTGCACGCAATTGATTAAAAGGTATTAAAACATTATTCAATATACTGAATGGCAGTTCAATTAACAAACCTCATTGTATCCCAACACTCCTCTCTCTCCAGAAATGTAACCCTCGGGCGACATATCGACCGCTTTGGCGCCAAAGAACGTCCTCTCGTTGTTGTCGATCTCGAAGGCTCGTCCATAGAAAGGTATACCCATAACCATTTTGCTCTTCTCGGCGCCCGCATTGATCCAGTAGTTAATCGAATAGTTAACATTGAAGATCGAGTTTAACGGATCGTTAGCCTCATCGGGTCTCATATATAGTGGCGCGTTGTGGCCGAGCGTGTCTTCCCAACCGCCGTGATAGTCGTACGTCATAATGTTGAAGAAGTCTAGGTATTTATTCATCATTGGAATATTATAGGCCTTGTCGATGGTGTCTTTGCCGGCGGACACGGCAGCCGTTATGAGGTATCCCTTTTTGTCCAACTCGGTGCGCATCTCCTTTAGCAGATCCAAAAAGGTGTTCTTGTCCACCCTTTTGTCGCCGCCTCTGTTTCCGGGATACTCCCAGTCCATGTCGATGCCATCGAAGTCCCATTTGTCGAGAAACTCGACAACACTGGCGATGAATCTCTTTCTCAGCCCCGGATCTCTGGCCATATCGGAGTACTTCTCCGAGCCCTCATACCAACCGCCCAACGCGATCAAAGTGGTCAGCTGTGGATTGCGTTTCCGCAGACCGTTAAACCGTTCGTATGCCTCTGCAACACAAAATCATTTTCATGTCATAACTCATTCAACACTAAATCAGATTTTCAATTAATTTACTCTTTAGAAAAATGTTTCTATAAAATTTGAAAGTCTTATTTAAAAATTAATCTAAAGTTTGTGTTATGAATGATTAAATACTATTTTTGAATAAAAGAGTTATTCATTTCTATGCATAGTGTAAAAACTATATTTCAATTCGAGATAAAATAAATTAAATGCTTACTTAAATCCCAGGCGTTTTCATCGCTCTCCAGATACGGGTCGAACATTTCAATATTATAGTTAAACTCATCCAACTTCGCGAAACCGTACATAACGTGAGTACACAAATTCGGGTCTATGTCCTCAATTTTGAACGGATCGATCTTGTGATAGTTGGCCCAACTGCCGAAGTAGCAGACGACTCGGTACGGGTTTTGCACATAGTTGTTGTGGTCTGCAATTGATAGCAATTTAATCAAATTTAAAAAATCATTACTCGAACAGTATAGTCTATAAATTGATATTAAACACAACTCTTACCTCTGTTCGCGGCATCGATGGTGACAATACCGACGAACAAAAGAACCAGTAAACTGAAACTGATTTTTAACATTATGGTTCTATGGTTCTATGGTTCTATGGTTTGGCGAAGAATGGATGAATAAAAACCTATAACAACTAATTGCAGCCTTTATATGCTTTCTATAAGTGGTGTCTAATCGCTAAAAGGACTCACTTTAAGTATTAACCGGATTTACTTATTAATTTCAAAATAATTTAGATTATCGATTATCAATTTCGCAGAATTTATGGATTTGATAGTGTGTGGTTTAAGATACAGGAAATATTTTAAAGAGTCAAATATAATTTAATTTGAATATAATAGAGTTTATCTGAAATAATTTATGAATAAATAAATAAGTAATATAAACTTTTATATTCAAAATATGATTTAACTTTAATGCTTGAATTTTTATAATATGAAATTTTCAATTTGTATTTCCAGGAATGCCAATTATCTCACTTTTCAGAATCAACACTTAAGATTGTGAATTTACGTATTGATGATTTCACAATCAAACACATAACAAGACAGCGAGTTATTAGATATCTGATCAAGTTTACCATTTCGTACAAAAAACTATACTTAGATATTGTATAATACAATACAAATCTAAAAGTACTCACTTATATTCTGTATGAAATATCTATAATTTTTATTCATATTAATTTACTACATAACTATAATTATAATATTTGTAAAGTCAAAAAATTTTTAATACAACTGACAATGTGTTTAACGAAATAAAAATTTTTTAAATAATTATTATTTAAAATTTAATATTATTATTATATTTAAAAAACAAAAGTAATTATTAATTAAATGCTTTTAAATTTCAGTTTTATTATATAAAATTATTAAGCTATTGAATTCTGTAATAACTAATTAATTTAAAAAATTTAATGATAATTATTGAGAATAATACGGAATAATTGTAATTCTCGGTTTAGATAAATATAATTTTAATATCAAGTTTCTAGAAATGCTTTATGCCTTAATTTTATTATTACGTTAAAATAGCTTTTAATTGATTTTTATTTGTCGGCATTTTTAAATTATATTCCATAAAATGTAATTATTAAATACAAAATATAAAAAGTTGAGCTTAAAAATCATTCATTAATTTGTTCTATGTTTTTAAGCGATAAGAAAGTCATTTAATGTCATTTAATAATTTTTATATCCTACCTTAGATAATATCCTACTTTACTATCATATTGTTATACTCGGTATAATATTTCATAATGGCTCACATGAATTTTTAATATCAGATCATAATTTTAGCAGATGTTTAATTCATTTTTGATGTTTTCAGTTGAAATTAAAATAAGTGTTATTAACTTTAAATTAATTGCAATGCAACTTACAATGTATTACTCTCTTGGTTTATAATATTAATATTTGTAATATAATGAATATATTTATATTCAGAATTAAATGAGAAAATAAATAAGATATAAAATACTATATAATATTAATGATTTATTCAAATGTTTTGATTCTTAAATATCTGTAAAATAATTTGATTAAATTTGTTAATCTTGTTTATACAAAATAACATGATATTCCTGTTATCGTGGTTTTCACTTAAATGAAATGCAAAAATATTTCTGGTAATTAAGCAAAAATTCTTTTGATGAGGAATGTATGAAAATGAAAACTAATATTACGAAAATTTATTTAATCTTTTAAACCGAACATAATTTATTGATTTCTTTATAATTAATGTAAATAAATTGTTTTGCATTTATTTTTATACTCAAAAATGATTTTCATTGAATTTTGAATGTTATTCAAATTTACTCAACAAATCCATTTTTATGAACATGCAGTTGAGTGCCATTATAAACGATGTCTTATATAATTAACTTTCCTTTATAATCAACAAATTTTAATTTTTAAAAATTTTATATACATTATTTATAGCATAATCGACATCCCTTAATAGTCAACATATAGTCAATATTGAGATGATTATAACGACACCCGACTGTATTGCCAAAACACAATGCGTTCACATAACTGGTGGCTAATTCACAATATTGTTGTAAATGCAGGCACTCTTCCTTTATATAATCTCTAAGCGCGCCCACATATAAAGTACAATTACATTTCGTGCATTGACAACAATACTGTGTCCAAACTATAGAATCCCCGAACTGGTACTACGACTGTATTACTCACTACCGCTAACAGTCGGCTTAAATTTGTTTACAATTATTTCCTCAAATATCTTTTAAGGTTCAGATACAACTGTAAGTAAAATTTTGAAAATGAAAAATATATATTTTAAAATTGTTTAAGAGATCGCATGAAAACAGATGTCAGTATTGTTGTTATAAACAACGTTTAGATCTGAAAATCATTGACGTCACGAGTGATTTGAAATGTTTGGCGCACTCTTACGGCAACTGTTGCGCTATTTGTGAGTTTATGTTTGTTTCATATTAACACATATACACCGAATTCACCGAATAGACCGTATTCACAGAAATGACAGAAATAGTTAATTTCAGTCGCGACTCATTCGACAGATTTGGTGACCATTTGTGTAATGAATTGGTAAGTTATCTGTCATTTGATGACTGTTTTAAATACGAATGCGAATCTAAACACTGGAAACGAGTGGCATATAATGGACAGAAGAGACTCGACGTTAAAAACAGATTGAGTGAAGAAATAATACGTGCATTTACAACAATACTTTGGCAATACTGTAGTATTGACGAAATAGATTTCAACCAAAGTGTGGAACGCATTATGAAAAAATGCCGATTTGTTGATGAAATTAATATCTATTGCATTGTTATAAACAAACATTTACTGATGAAAACAAATACTTGCGTCAAAATTGCTATTCGCGGCGACGAACCGATGTTTACCATCACTGGTCAGCTCAAAGACGTAATAATTGTTAATTATAATGAACATAACGTTGAGAAACGTCTTCAATTAAACATTAAATAATTACTATTATTTAATTTATTAAAAATTACTTAAGATAAATAAGATTAAATTAAAAAGTTAAATTTTTTAATCTCATTTTACACAATTTAATTATCTGAACATAATTTTTACAATAGTCTTTGAAGCATAGTGTCACGTAAAATTGTTTTATGTTTTGTTTGCAATAATTGTTTACTAAATGTTTTATGAAAAATGTTTTATGCTTAATGAAATGTTTTCATAACAAATGCTTTGTTTATGATGAATTAATTACTTTTCATAAAATTCTCACACTGTAATGTAAGACAAAATTTTTTGATATAAATTCTTAACCTAAATTCTTATAGATAAGCCCGGCTTATCTAATGAAAAAATTAACTTTTATGAAAAAAGTAAAGAAAAAAATGATTATAATGATAATATTACTCAATTTATTTAACAATGAGTACAATTTATTTTTAACTATGTTTTATGATATATATCATATGTTATACTCATGAATAAATCATAAAATAGACAATTTTTTCATCATTATATAATTATCTACTTTAGTACTAATAAATTAATAAATTACTGCAATTACAGAAAAAATTCACTGTAATTACAGTGAATTGTTTATAAATATATCATATATATCTAAAATAATTATTATTTATATATAATACAACTTACACTTTATAACTATATACACTTGTATATAGTTGTGAGTTATTTCATATATACTTTATATTAGCGTATATAATCCTGGACTTATGTAAGTTAAAACAATAATTGTAATTTGTAATTATTACAAATTTGTGCTTTCGTCTTATGCATGGGATTCGGCTTATACATAATTCTCAAAAGAGATAATTTATAACAGATTTTAAATGTTTTCTTAAATTGAATGTTTGAAAAAAGTTAATGTTAAATTCTAGTCTTTTTAGGATACATTGAATATTGGTATGAGAATTCGAATGTTTCTTTATTCCAGACCCGAATCTTTATCGTTAGAGTCAACAGAGTAATTATTAGCTAAAGAATCGGCAGTTATATCATATATCTCATTCATATATTTGATTTTAAATATGTGTAAATATTTAAACCATAAACAATATGTGAAAATAAATATGTTTTTCAGCGCACATTAAAGACTCGCTTATCTATAGCACTGGCTTATCGCCGCCAATTTAGGGTATGTTTACAAAGTGAAATTTATGATAAGTAAATATTTTTGGAAATAATGTTAATTTACTATGAAAATTATTACTAACTCTGATTTAAACGAATATTTATAGTTGATTTGCTTATTTGAATATTCGAAAACAATAAACCAAAATGTAAGCTAAAGGTAATGCGAATCACACAAAAATACAGTCTTTATTATATGAACATTATTCGTGATAAATAATTTGAACAAAAAAAGATTTAACGCCAAAAATAACAAAAATTCTTAAAGTAAGACGTTTCCAGCCATAAACAATTATAATTAAAGAGATTCGCCTGTGTTCTCAGTGGGAGTTGAGCTGTTGAGGCTGGACTGAGATTGGACATAATTTACGAATGTTAACATGAAAATATATAATTAAGTATAATTGACAAAATTATATTATACGTATGCTAAAGTTTTTTTTTAATATATGGTTTCGGTTTGTAGTCAACTAAAAAAAAAAAATATTTTGTTTTTAAGTTTTACAGAATTGTATTTAATACAATTCCATATGTATTAAAAGTTTATTCTAACAAAATTAATAAATTTGAAAAATAGGTAAATACATGTGAAAACTTTAAACATGTAAAAATCTAAGCTTGAATTATATTTAGAATAATATTTAATTAGCTTTCAGAACGACTTAAGATCGAGAATTTAACATTTTTATATTCAAAAGAAATAATAATTTTTATTAGTTAGGATAGTTGTCACGCTTTTAATAATTATTATTGTTAAATAGTTTTTTTTAAATAAAAAATTACTTTTAAAATTTTAATGTAACTATTTATTATTATTATTAACTATAATGTAATTATTTGTTTTTAAAATTATAATTTGCATTGATTTACCTCATTGCGCGATATTTACTATTATGTTAATAAATTCTATTTAATTTATTTGATGTGACTAAAAATAAAGTAAAATAGTGATATTATAAAATTACCTGTTTTATAAAATGTTATGTTTACTAAAAATAAGAAATTCTCAAACTCCATATATTTCGACAAACATTTCGTTGAAAACATGTATTTTTATCTAACTCTGACTGCCTGAGGTTACATACAGATGTACTTTTAAGTAAACATCTCAATAACATTTAAATATAGTACTTGCAATTTACTTAATTTTCAATTAAATCAAATAGTTTTTTATTTAATAATTATAATAATTTAAATCTATTGAATTTAGTATCCTTACAATTGATTTTCATTCATTTATTTGTTTCTGTAACCAACATGTTTATCTGTGACTGATATGCAGAATAAACAATCGTTTTGGCGTCAATTACAAAGGAAGTAATTTTTTGGTATTTAAATTATTATTAATGCAATACAATATTAGAGAAATGTTGTAAATGTTTACCACAGGCATCAATACATAACTGACATCGTTTAATGATATTATTTGAAATATTAATTAAAGTTTTACATTCTAATTCTTCGTTTATTTTGTATTATTTATCACAAAATCCAACTTTTTTCATGATAAAATACTTTCCATGATTTTCGGGAAAATCGGGACCAAAAAGTACATTTTTCGGGAAAATTTACTGATAGTATAATAAACAATAATATTTATTTTATTTGTTTTTAAAAATAAATTCAAAGAAAGTAAAATATTTATGATTTTAAAAAGTACATTAATTATTAAACAATAAACGTATTGAATTGAATCACAAACATTTATTCAATATTTTCTTGAGTTTGTTTTGAAATAAAGCGCTAGTGTTAAGTCGCTTTCAATAGGCAAAGGCATTCAGTGTAACATATTTATATACAACAAACCCCATTTAATCAAACCTATGATATTTTAGTCTCTAATGAATATCTAAATTGCCGCGATTTCAACTGATTTTCTTCTATTTTAATTAATAATAAAAGAAAAATACTAACTTAAGCAAAACCATTACATGTACTCAAAGTTTGCCGTGCATTGTTTACTGTATCCTTTAACAGGTATTGCATTGACTTTGTTCTAGCGTTGCTCATTGAAAGTGAACTGTTCAGTTAAAATCAAAGAGAAAGTGCTAATTGATTCAATTTGCTTAAGTTGTAAAATTTATTATTTGAAATTATTCTCCATTTACATAAACCGACCGATTTTTAGCATGAATTCATGAAAATAATCTTGAAATTCGAAAAAATCGGGGGAATCCCGATTCCGGGAATCGCCTATTTTTGGGAAAAAAGGGAAAATTTGTCTAATCCGTGAAATTCGGGATTTTATATAAGGTTTATTTTGCAAGTATCAATCATGAAAACAACTTCTATAAAGGTTTTCCGCAAATATATTTACGTTTTTAAATTCGGGATTTCCAGAAAAAAGTTGGCTCTGTTTATCACTTATTTAAAAAGTTTAAAAATTATTTACACAATTTATGCAATTAATCAATTAATTAAGAATTGAAAAACACTTATAATCAATAAAATCTAACATAATAATTAATTATTCGTTTGCACACTATAGTTCATAATAACGGATGATATAATGTGTAAATACATTGTAAAATACAATTAGTGTTGCCAAATGGTCAGCTTTTTAGCTGACGGTCAGCTTTTTGGACTCGAGTTTTTGCCACTGTCAGCTGTCAGCTATTTTATTTTAATAACATAGAAATGT
>JAQIYA010000806.1:0-16642 GCA_034699355.1 Microtritia minima
ATAAACAAATGCTGCGATACTATTATGTTGTTTTTACTGAAAGCACACCAAAAGGATTAAGAGATAATCTCTCCCTAACATAGCAATGCATTCCAGTTTGGTATGTGTGCAGGACTTTTCAATCATACTGTATATTGTATTGCAATTTGTATACATTTATCAAAGTTAATTAATAAAACATTGTCATTAATATATTTACTTTAAAAGTAAATTAACAAATTTTTTATTGTCGGAAAATATTCAATATTTTTATTACAAAATAATATAGTGTTAATTATTGTGATTTTAAGAAAATTTATATGTCCTAATTTTAATAAATAATTTAATTTAATAAATAATTTTAAATATTTGTAGTTCGAAATAAATTTGTTTAAAATGTCAATTCATATTTTTCTCGATCATTTTACTGTAACGTTTAAATAATAAACTATTTTATATTTATAATTTTTATATAATATTTTTTGTCAATAAAAATAAAATCTTATAATTATAATTCTCAATGGAAATTTAAAAAAAGGTTCCATAATTTATTGTTAACAAAAATTACCATTTTTATAAAATATATTATTTTGAATTTTATAGCTTAAATCTATTTTTATAAAAGGCATAACGTGAGATCAAACAGGTTGGCCACACCTACAAAGGGCTATGTGTTAGCTTTGTTTCAATGAAAATGTTAATTAAGATTTAAAATAATTTAATGGATAATAAATATATAATAAATGTTAAAATGGTTCCCCAAAAAATAGCTTTATTATATTATTAGACATTTAATTAAAACATTTCAATCTCACTACAAAATCTTTGACCAGTTTAGAGACTATAAACTGCCGGACAGGCAGACAAACCTGCGGATGTTATATACCTGTTTATACGTTAAGATATAGATGAAAGAATTGAAATATTTGAATTTAAATGGTAATAAAGTGAGGGAGAAATGTATAATAGACGAGAGAGACAGCAGAAAACCCAAAGTGCGATAGTAAACAGCCTTTATCTGAATTTGAATGGTTTTTATTATTTTACAAGTGTGCGACCGTAAGTTACCAGCTTTGTTAAGAATAACTTTCAACTGTTTATCTTTATTTTAAAAGAAAGATTTACAAATAAAACATCTAAATATCTCGGTGTGCGTGTGAGACTCCGCTCAGCGGTCATTCTGTTTTGAGCTTAAGTATCGATACTAAAGTAAGTTTAAGGAATAATAAAATAATAGTAACATAAAATTTAAAAACAAAACTAGACGTGTTATATTCGTTGGTTTACTCGAGTCAAGTAATTTTATAACGTTTATTCTTGTAAAATAGTGTGCTATTAATTTAATACATAAACACTGCAATATAACATTTTAGTTTAAATTCATTATTAATTAATTCTATATTTTAAAACAAAATGATATGTTTAAATAAAAACATTTTTATTTAAATGCTATTAAAAAGGATAAATCAACACAAAAATGGGTTAAAGATATTTCTGATATCACCCAATATCAATAAAATAAATAAATTAAAATAAAAAACACTAAACAACAAAAAAATTGATGCTTAAAATTAGAAATATTCAACAATAAAAAGATGAAACTAAATTCCAAACGTAAATAAATGTGAGAATCGCTGGGTTTAACATAATCTACAGGTGAGAAGCTTATAAAAATATTTTAATTAATTGTTTAAAGTTGTATAATTATTTTTGAAAATATATTCACAGACCAGTGGCCAAATTCTCAAAACATTAGTTGAGATGCACTGACACGGTGTGAGTTCAAAAGTGCGTCTCATATGAATAACATTAACGTGCATTTGTTGCTATCAGGTTATGCGAAATCAATTGAAGCCAATATCAAAAAATGTTTAACCCAATTAAAAAGATTTTATTGATATACTGAAAGGTTATTCTTGTTTTTTTGGTCAAAATTATTCAGTGTCTGTTATAAATAAAGATTTTATGAAAAGCAAAAAATTAAAATTTGCTTACAAAAATGATAATTTGTCGCATGTATTACCGATCAAATGACCGGCTTTTTGACTTTTTAAAATAATTATTATTGTAATTACATGAACAATTATTCTGTTCCGATATTTATTTGGAAAATCATATTTATTCTTATTAAAAGCACTAAAAAATCTTTCTCAGAATTTGATTAAATTTGTAAAAAGCGACTTAAACGATAAAATAATAGCCCTTTAGATTTAAACATATCTGATATCTTTATATTCATAAAACTATAATATTTTATTTAAAATCATTGATCGGACAGAATTGGACTTTGAATTTATTTGAATATTTAACTAAAAACGCCAATTCGAATGAATTAATACAATAATATTATTTTATGAATTATTACAATTACTCATAAAAATTAAATCTGGATTTAAACACACATAAATTTCTTATCATAAAAAGTGTAAAAAAGCACTAAAAAGTGTGCTTAACTTCGATTAATTATCTACAATTGTCATTAATTTGAGATCATATATCTTATTTATGTTTCATATTTAATATGCTTTAGTTTTTAATTAGTTTCAGTGTTTTTCTTTACTGTGTTTAGCTTTACTGAAGAACTTTATTAATAACTTTAATTTTAATAATTTTAGTAGAAAAAATAGTTTTTTAATGACCAATGATAAGGAATTTTATGATAACTATAAAATCATAAAAATACTTTATTACTTTTAGAAGACAACAGACAATTTGGAACTCGAATATAAAAAGACTTACAGAAAGTAAAATCTAATATTTGACAATTAAATTTATTTATAATATTTAGCTTCCTTTAAATTCTTATCAGAAATTCATAATTATAAAAAATACGTAAAAATATTATTCGTGATAATGAGTTTATTATTTTAATAAATTAAAAAATAGAAAACGGTTTTATTAAATAATGGTTCTATTAGTTATTAATTCCAAATAAGTCTTAATCATCTAATTATGTCGATGTGATAATAATAAGAAAAACTTATTCAAATTGTTTTATTTGAGTGCATATAAAAGAAATAATTTTAAGAATATAACACCTCCAGTGATAATTTACACAATAAAATTTTTACAAAAAAATAGCATAATTATAGTTTAAAATATAAATTATGGTAATCAAATATATAATACCTTAAAAAAAACAAATTTAAAAATAAATTTAGTTATATATTACAAGATGGAAAATCCTTTTATAAAAGTTAAAATTAAATCTTTTGCATTATTGTTGAAAAACAAGTATAAATTATTTCCTTGCAAAATGCATGCAAACTTGTTTGTAAAAATTTTGTATTATTAAAATATAAATTTTCCCAAAGTATCACTATTTTAAGATTATTAAGAAATTAATTTGCAATTTACAATAGTATTTCTAAAATTTTTCATCAAACAAACAAAAATAATAAATTCAAGTCCAAATAAACAGTCGTTTTTATATATTTATAATTAATAAAAGCTTCATTTTTGAAATATCTATATGCAAGTTATTGCGTTAATAAGGCTTACTTTAAACAAACCCATTCTCACAATCTCTCGCTTTCAATCTTTTTTCACTTTCATTTTTACTCATAATTAAGATTAGGAAAATAGTCACAATTTTTGTTTAAAATTAAACGCTCAAATAATCACAAAGAATATATAAAAATATTCGATTAAGTAATAATAAATATAAATATCGTAATTGCTTTGTTGAAAATGTGGCGGATATTTGCGAAACATTAGATTAAATAAAATTAATGGTTGTATATTTCATAATTATTATTATTATTTATTGATAGAGTTAATTCAAAATCTTTAAACTTATTTCCCATAAATAATAATAAATAACTTATTAAAAAATGAATTATTTTTATTAATTATTACTATTAATAAAATTATAATTATAAAACCTATTTTATCCTTTTTCAGAAGCATGTGATTTGATGATTAAAATAAAGGTAAATGTTTCGGTTGTTTAAAATAATAATATTACAAAATTACAAATATAAAATTGCTTTTATATTTGTAATTTGAAATAATATATTAACTTATTTTATAATTTAGTATTAAATATTATGCAAACTGATATGAATATGGTTGCGAAATCAATAAATAAAACTTTTTTTGAGTGTTTTAACTATAATTATGTGGAATTAGATAAAATTATTATATTTTCAAATTGCAATTATTATTATTCATGCATTTACTGCATTCTTATTTATGCAAACCGTTTTTAATTAATATAAAATATTAAAAGCATTTTGACTAATGTATTGTAATTATTGAGTGAGCGTAGAAAATTGGAAAATTATTAGAAATTTACATACAATAGAATTAAAATAAAATATTTTTATATAAAAAATTATAGCAAAAAATTGAATTTTTAAAAAATGATAATAAACAAGAATTTTTACATTTAAAGTTTGATTTTTTTAAAAGTTTAGATTAAAAATATATTACAATAATACAAATGATTATAGATAATTATAATCATTTAACAAAAAAAACCGCTACAACTTAATTATAATTCAACATTAAAAATAAAATTTATTGGTATATTCGCCATAATAATTGAAACTAAAGTTGTTTGAATAAATCAAATCAAATCTAATGTTATCAATGACATACCCATCCTCCCTGTTGAGCGATCCAACCTAAACAAAATTAATGAAGTTTAAAATAATTTTACACTTTAAATACTTTATTAGTTTGAATATAAAGAGATTGTATTGAAACTTATATGTTTTAAAATTTTTGATAAAAGTTTATAAGATTAACAAACAATTTTTTATCATCAACAGAATCATTATTAATGAAATTTATTCATTATTAAGAAATTTGAGAAAATTTACGGTAAGAAAACCAATTTGGTATCTGATTTTAATACCTACGTATTCTTCCTCATATCAATACTTAAACACTTTAACCTTGTTTTATGGCATTAACTCATTCGTAAAATTGTTTTATTTTACTTTATTTGGTAATAATAAATAATATTTTGTTAAATTTAAAATCTTAATTATTACCGCTAAAGTGTTTATTAACTTAAATTAATTGTTTTAAATTTAGCCATTATGTTATTTAAAGCAATAAAAACAAATTAAAACACAAATTAGTCAAACGAATAAATTTTTAAAATTAAAAAACTTAAAATATGTAACTTTTATCACTTATTTAGAGTTTTCTAAGCAATTATTTAGTATTAAAACTAACAAATACAAGATTTCCTACTAATAACAAGATTAAACGCTATAATTTAATTCAAAGCAATTTTCAACCTAAACTAAACTTTTTATCAGATGAACTGTACTGTTAAAGTGTAACTTATTTGATAGTAAATAAATTCAATTTGTTTCGAATAGAAAACAAAATAAATCTGATAATCTTAACACGAAAAAACTTTACCTGCTATATCGCGGTCAATAAAATCTGTAAAAGTGTCGATGATGTGCGTGACATACTCTGGTCGACCGATTTGAGCGCAATCGACGGCCAGCGCTCCCATTAAGGCGTAGAAGGCGGCGATTCGGGCCCACGTTATGTCGTTTCTGAACAACTCCTGCGCCAACAACTGCAGCGTACTCTGAACGTTGGCCACCGACGTGAACGTATAGCAGCTCATGTTGTTTAACACGCTTTTGTAGATTTTCGGATACAATCTTTCCAACTCGAGAGTCAAATACTTCAACTCGTTGGCCACTTGATTGGTGTTGGCGTCGAGGCTGAGGGCGCACATGCTTTTCAGTTTCTGCCAATTGAGTCGCTTGTGAGCGACGCCGCACTTTCGCAGTTTGAAGCGCACATATCGGGCGCACAAACACTTCGATTGACGGACAATTTCGCTGTGATTGGCCACCATTTTCCAGCCTATGGTGGCCGACAAGTGATTGCCGACAGCGATGCCCACCTGAGACAGGCGTTTGGTCTTCGACGACAGCGCTATGTTGGCCAAGAGAGTGGACTGAAAAGAGGCGCGCAGTTCGCGTGCGGACGACTCGAGGTATTCGCTGGGAGACTGTTGATTGGGGTATATCAACGGCAGGCTATACTTTCGCCTGTTGTTCGCCTGCGGCGGCGACAGCAGACATGACGAGGAGGGCGACGGCGATATGTTAGCCGAATGACTGCCATAGTTGGATGCCGATGGGGTGGCCATCGCTGACGAGCCTGTGGCTGACAGTTGCGGCGAAGGCGATGATTGAGGTAATATGAATGAGCTGCCAGTCGCCGATAATTGCATGTATGGGTTGACATTAGTTAGCGTGTTGTTCTCCGACAGCATAATTACGGCCAAATTTTTTGGTACCAAACGAGAGGTTAATAGCAAAAGTTTTCAAACAAGTTTTGAAAAACGCAAACAACTAATAAATAGCGCTTTAAAAAGCGAAACATCACAGCAACTAATCAAACAGTTATTACTTAATAACAGTTTTGCATTCGCTTCTACCAAATGAATGGTTGTTTGCGCTCACAAAAGCTTTCAATTGTATTAACAGTATTGTCATTTGGCGATTGTAGACGCAAATAACGCGTTAATTTGCAGCGTCTCTCACTCTTTACGGCGTCTTTGCGCACCTGAAACACAGCGAATGTAAAAAAGTTTGCACACACCGTAACAGTACTGACGAGAGAGAGAGAATGAAAGAGAGATTCACTTTATTCGAAACGAAATAAAGATAAAGTTTTCCTCATAATTAGATCTCACTCACTCTCCCACTAATTTCAGCAAATTCTTTATTATTTATGTTATCATTACATTTACTATAAGCTATAATTTACTGACTGTTTGCCGCACTATCACAGTCCGTACAGCACTACGAGTACGCCTCGTCTGTATCACATTGAAATGAATTTTTTTGTGGCCAAATCTGATGAAATAATACACAAACATCTGTTTTAACACGAAATAATAGCGTTAAACAGTTTTTTAATTCAATGAGCAGACAGTCATCCAATCTTTCTTCGCAAATGCAAAGCGAAAACTCTCGCATTTCATTATTCAGTGTTTTTATCAAAAAACAGTAACAGTAATGAACAAACACAGCACTTGATGTTTCAAGTAAATCAAGCGTTTACGTGTTTAGCAGTATAGGTAACATTAGACCAGCTTTTTTTACAACAGCTTGTTTGACGAGAAATTTTTTTTGTTGTTATATTTTCACTAATCTCGCACACGAGAGATACGGCTCTGAATGTATTATTATGCCAACGGTCTGTCTAATGCTAAACTGGTTCTCTATTTTGTTAGCGCTGGCAATGACCGACACTACTCTCTCCAATTTGCTATTAATTAATTTCAGTCTTCGCAACACACCATCGCATACCTATGTGTGATCCATAAAAGGGGTATCAGAAGAGAAAAAAAACGGATATAATAATAATAACTCTGATTTGAAAAAAACTTGCTGTTGTAATCCCTCATTACAAATGTTAATTAAACATCAAACGGAATACAATTTATCACTGATAACCACAGATTTAGCGCATAATTGATGATACATAATGAAGACATGCGTGACACTGCTCTTTCTCTTGTCAATAGTTATTTAGTTGTTTAGCGAAATGTTTTCGCTGCGAGTGTGAGACGAAATGTATTATTTAAAAGTATGCAGTTTTAGATACATTGCACTGCAATATCCCAATATTCCTACCGTATTATTAATTCAAGGTTAGCCAAAATATAAAGATAAAAGTGGTTTGTATTGTACTTTTTCGAAAATTCCTCCGCTTTAAGGGATTCATATTTCACCTCTTCGTCCAATCTTCGACCTAATCAGGCATTAGAGCGACGAGAAGTGATGCCGACAAACGCTAAGTGAAGGTAAGTTAAGGTACAGCAATCTAATTGGTGAGTCGCAGGCAGCGGATCACCAGCTCGGACCCCAACCGACCCCATCGGACCCCACCGGCAGTGCTGTCTAAAGAGACACTAGAGTTGGATGCGATTGACGAGCAAATAGCCTACTTTAGCCTACTTTATATGGCCTACATTAGCAGTATTGCCTTGGATTTTAATGCCCAACTCATAAAAGCACATTATCTCAGTTATAAAGTTACTGGTAATGAATATTAAGCTCGTGAATAATTATGGCATTAAAAGTAATAAAAACAAAATATTCGCGTTACCAAACTATGTGCGTGTGCTTTATAGTCAATTACTTTGTTTGCTTTCGTTGCAAATTTTCAATAAAAACGCTTTTTATTTTTGAAATGTCTGGCTTGAAATGATTGCAATTATTTGTTACTATGGTTTGCCTGTGTGTTGGTTTAATTGGTTTGATAGCTAACCCAAACCTTTATCGATAACCGGGATTTGTTATGCAAACAGCTTATTTGACACATTATAAATAAGTCTTACAATCATTTGTGATATTTATTCGCTGTAATATACAATTTGTTTAATCTACACCTTTGTTTTGTAATTTCAATACAAATTTAAATAATTTATATATTGATTTCAAACTGTATTTCATGCTTATGTATAGCATGCGTAACATCTTTGCCAAACTTTGCCAAAATGTAAATTTTTCAAACAAAAATAAATAGTATCCTTGATTCAAGTGAATGATTAACTATTTTTTTTTGTAAATTAATTTTGTATATTTTTTTTATAAATTAAACCGAAAAGTATGAATTACTAGTATTTACATAAGGACTGTGCGCCCAAAATAGCCAGAGTTGAGCTAATATTTTACTAATATATATATATACCTAATAAGGTACCCATTTATTACCAAACAATTTCAAATATTTGATAACAAATAAGAGCGACTGTACTGCTATTGTTGGAAAGATGTGGATTTAAAACTATTTCAAGTGTTTCGGAGACCAAACCTCTGTAACAGTACAATAGAGCACAGTAAGTGCTGAACTGTATGTTATCGCTCTCTACTCTCTACCGAATAAACATGAATAGCGCTCAGTACCGAAACGCACAGCTCAGTCAAAGCGAAAAAGAGTATAAACATTGCTGAAACTACGACCCGAAAGGAGAAGTGGCTCTGAAGATGAATGAATGAATGAATGCAGTTTGACTTATTGAAGTAAAGCGACTGTTAGGTGGATAAATATTTGGCTCATAGACCACGACATCGCCCCACAACACACACCCCATTACGCCTCACGTCTCCCCAAATGATTGCAGTTTTTTGGCGAAATTATTTCAAGAATTTTAATTTGTATTTTCCTATTTTTTACGATTGCTTTATAAGAGTAATTAAATTAATTTATATATAAGTTTCACATCGTTTACGTGACCGGAATTTATTTTATCGCATTAAAAATTTTTATGTATTAAATTTATGAAATAAAACAAAATAAAATATTTGATGCTTTAAAATAAAGTATTAATAAATAATAAAAAAAACAATTCGCACAAAAAACTTGGTCTCAATTAATCAGAGAAATGGGTAAAAAGGTGGTCGTCGTTGGACGCGGTGTGAGACGAGTGGGACTGAGCTCTAGTGTGGGCTGAGAGAGGCTGAGTGTGAGGCAGAGGCAGAGCGATGGGGAGAGTGTCGGCAGAGGGGGTGACGGAAGGGGAGGCGAGGAAAGGGAAGGCAGACTGAATGCGCATTCTTCGCATTACTCACGATCGGCAGTACGTTCAGTACGTTCAGCGGATTCCGTACAGCAATTCCACACCAGTGTAGTGCATAGTAGTGTGCATAGTGTTGGTGAGCGTGAGTGAGCGCATGCGCTGACGGCCGACATTTAGTGTATGCGTTTGTAATTGAGTGTTCGGTTGAACCGCTTTTAGCGGCTCTGCTTTAGTCACTATAATGTGAGCAATTGCTTGAGTTGGCTGTGGATGTGGTAAACAACTAAATAACATCAAACAATGACTGTCTCTGACTGTACGCGCTTTGTGTTGCTGGTGGTGGCGATCGCCGTTAGCGAGTGGCCGACCACTGGAGTCCGCGCGATGACACTCAGCCTGTCTGACGGCAGCAGAGCTCACATGACGGCCCACTTCGACACCGCTCTCAGGGATGCCATCAATGAAGTGCGAAACGTCTTAAGCACGCGAACTCTCAAGTTTGACGGTAAGTGTAGCACAAGGTGTGACTGTCGTACACGTCTCGTCGTACTCTCCATCACTCTCTTTGCCTCACTCTGTGTCTCGCTCTGTGTCTCACTCGCTGTCCAACACATTGTTTCATATGCTTCGCCAAAACCCAAGTGTTTCTCTCCAGTCGTTGTAATCGTGTTTTTTTCAGTAGAGATTGAAATCAGTTTCAATGTTTTCTATTCTGTTATGCAATTAAAACAACTTTTTTTAGTGGAAAAATTTGTGGACTAAATAAACGACAAAAATAGACTCACAAAGAGTTATGAAGCCATTTGTCATTTTGAGGAAAGAGACCCACATTTTCATTGAGATTAGAGAAAAGGCTAAGTGTTAGTGAGTGTTAGTTGGAATTGGCATTCATGGCTAATGCATGGCTTAGGAGTGATAATGCATGCCACACATGCCAATGCATGCCAACACACGAGTAGAATAGGCCCGAAACGCACGTTTGATGAATAAATGCTCGAATACTTGAATCGCTTCAATGTCTGTCTTCAGTGTGTGTGTCTATCGCTTGCGTTTCTCCCAAATAACGCATTTCTATAATGCGTTTACGGATCTCAATATCTGGTAGTGATTTATTAATGGCTCACTAGTGATACTTATTCACGGATGACGTAATTCGGGAATTTCCCGATTTGTTGTGCTCTCTCTCTCTCTCATCAGTTCTGCAATCTATTCGTGACTTTTTATATATTTATGGCTTAATTAAAAAAATTTCAATGTTTCCATAAATTCCTTAATTGGCACTATATTTTTGAAAAGCTATCCATTTTTTATATTGTTTTTTTTCCTTCAAAATGTTACTATAATTTGTAAATTTTTAAAACGTTTTTCGTAATGATGTGATAATTTTTTTTGTGATGTTTTAAATAGTCATCGAGTTTGAGTGAATTCCTTACTTCTAAATACTGTTTCAACTTTGCTTCCATTATAAATGCCAATTATGCCAAAGTTTGTCAATTTATGGGTCTATTGGAAAATAAATCACAAGCCTTTAAGCTAAAGAGTTAATTACCAATAAAACGATTGCAAATAAACTAAGTTTTAGCAAATATAAAAAAATAAAGTTTCTATAATAAAAATTAAATTACAAGAATTTGGATTCAGGGCTGACGAACAATTAAATTTAGTTTAGCCTTTAACTAACTCGAGATATATTGATAAGACTTTAAAAAATGTCGCAAAAAATCCTAATTTGCTTACAGTGTACCGATAAAGGTAACGAATTTGATTGCTAATACCTGGTGATGAGCAAAATGTTAACCGGTTTTCATTTGCATTAACCTCTAACAACCGGTCAAAAAGTTTTTTAACCTTATCTTATCTGTTAACTTTCGGTTAACATTCAACATATTTTATACTTTTAATTTATTGATATTTATTACACAAAATTAAATAAGTATGTAATAAATAGATTAATGTTAAATAAATTAATTGTTTTGACAAAATAAATTTGACAAACAATTTAATGGAATAAGGATTCTAAACTATTCCGCTTTTGGAAATCGGAACATAAGATTTTGAGTACTTGACACTTATTTGGTTTGAATTAGTAATAAATGTAAACAAAAACAAAGGTTAACCTTTATCTGTAAGGCTGACCGGTTAAATAATAAAGCTCAGTCATTACGCTCACCACTAAATGTGATTACAATCTCTCTCTTTCTCCCACTTATCGGTCGATTATAGAATTTTTTCGCGAATTATTGAAATCATCGAAGCGAGACTTCCATCAAATGTTTTTGCAAACTTACGGTTTGCTATACGAACGCCATTCGGCGATCTTCACAGATATGTTCCAAGACTTGGAGCGCTATTACAGTACGGGTGGCGTAGACTTGTCTGAAGCACTCGATACCTTCTTTCACAAACTCTACCAAAAGATGTTTCAAGTGCTCAATTCTCAGTATAAATTCGACGAGAAGTACCTGAACTGCATTAGTGAGCACATGGAGGAACTGAAGCCATTTGGAGACGTGCCTAAGAAGCTGACGATTGAGATAAAGCGATCGTTTATCGCAACGCGTACTTTCGTGCAGGCATTGTCTAATGGCAAGGATGTCGTTAGGAATATCATGGAAGTAAGCAGTTTTTATTTAGCGATAAGCCGTCTTTTGTAACGACATGTTTATTGATTTGTTGATATTTATTGTGACAATAGATACCGGTCTCGTCGGAATGCAGTAAAGCCTTAACTCTGATGACATACTGTCCCCAATGTCAGGAGTCATCCGATGTCAAGCCATGTGCCAACTACTGCCTCAGCGTCATGAAAGTGTGCCTCGCATTTCACGCCGAATTGGACAAAGAGTGGAATAATTACGTCGACGCTCTTCTCCTCTTAGCCAATAGATTGGAGACCTCATTCAATATCGAGTCGGTTGTCGATCCGATTGATATCAAAATTTCTGAAGCGATCATGAATTTCCAGGAGAACGGAATACCAGTCTCCCAAAAGGTACACTCGAGTAGATAGAGATTAAACGAAAGCAAACTAAAGTTCAAACTTATATTTATCAAGTTATTCGAAGCGTGCGGAAAGCCTAAAATCGAGTCTAAGCGTGAGACTCGAGACATTAATTTTGACGAGTCATTCAAGTTTCCGCAACAGCCTTACATAGCGAATCCGACCACGGCTTCGGTCACTAATATGGACAGACTGATCGAGGATATCAAGAAAAAAGTGAAACGTACAAAAGGATTTTGGACTAAACTGCCGCAAACGATATGCTCTCATCAGCACTTTGCCGGTGTTATGCCGGGACGAGATATTAAAGACTGCTTTAACGGATCCGGGAATGCAGTGTATGTTATTTTTTTGCAAATATCAAATCAAGTTTTAGCATTACTTGTATTTTTTTGAGTGATTGATATTTTACGAGCTCTTATAGCTCTTTATTTTTCTTTGCGGCACTTTCTCTATATAATAGTTATGATAGTCTCTCTATAGGATGAGTCTGAAAACATGTAGGCCTTAGTTTATATAGACAATAATGCGTAACTTTTGATTGGATCAGATACGAAATGGATATCAATGGTGGTCTCGGCAGTCAAAACAGCAATTCTGAATCGAATTTAGACGTCACGCGTCACAATGCAATAATTAATCAGCAAATTTTAACATTAAAACTGATTACAACCAAATTGAATCACGCTTATAATGGCTTAGATGTTGAATGGCAGGACAATGGTATGTATTGAGTCTCATTATATCGTAAATATTTGGCAAACATTGTTTGCTGTTATAAAAGATTATCGCATAGTTATCGAGTTTAATATTTTGCTTATGCGTGGTATAAACATGCAATTGATTAGCAAACCGTTATTTAAATACGATTATAAGTTTTATTTATTTATTTGTCTAAAGCTGATAACAGTGAAATAGACAACTCTGGTAGTGGATCAGGAAGTGGTGACGGATCAGAAGACAACTATTATCGGCCGCACATCAACTCGAATGGTGTGCCCACAGATGATATTTATTTTAGTCCATCGACGCCACGAATACCTTATTTGACTGACAGTATTGATCGAACGTCAGACTCAAAGACAAAGACGAAAGTCCCGACGAATGTCAATGATTTAACAGCGAAAACGAAAGACTCTTCGTTCACAACGTCGACGTCGCCATTATTATGTACATCACTAATCATAATATCTGTGCTTTATTTACGACGAACACTGTGATCACATTTTTATATTAATGGATGTTCAAAACAAAGTGCTATTTTTGGTGTTTTCCTGTTTGAATGTATTTAATGATTTATACGAATCACCATTTCATTAGACGCGAATTAACAACAGGGCGGACGAACTGCTGTTTGTTTGCGCTCTCCATTTGTTCCGAAAATGTAATTTTATATATGATCGAGCTTTACCTACGGAGTGCGTTGGATTGTGTAAATGATGCCATGTGTGACCATGTATTGATGCCATGCGTTACGTCTTCCACTTCCAGATGAATATTATCGATATTTCTATAAATGTGATATAAAGCGAAAAATGATAGAATGAGAAACTCTCGATTGTGGCGAAGCGTTTTCATTTCATCATTGTTTGGGGCATCAAACAGACAACAAACTAATATTTCAAGTTATCATGAGATAAGAGAAAAAAAATTTAAAGTCTTCATAATTTTTAACGATAGTGTCATAATTTATTAGAGAGAATAGCGCTCCGAAATTTTCACTCGTGATCATTAATTCTGATTCTTATAGTTTTTCTTACGTGTTTATAACTATTCGCCAAAAAGACTTTTCTCTGTTTTCTTTGTGTGTGTTAACTGCGATTTTGATAAGTCGGTTCCCATTTGTTTGCTTCTCAACTTAAGGTATTTAAGCCAAAACCAGTATTTGAATGAATCATTGCTGTGCGCAAAACTATGCTCATTATAACATAAACTTATCTTAAGCTCAATGCAGACTCGCGTTTCTGATATTCTATTCCCTGACTGATAATAATTATCGTAGTATTACATGGCTTTTCAAGTTTGGCCTAAACTTTGAAACGAAAGTCGAGTATTGATTGTTCAACATTTGTAAAGATTTTCAAGTTTTTACCTTAGTTTTCAGATTATTATATTTATCTTAAAATCGGTTTCAGCTGCGCATCCAGTTTTAAATAGCTATTTGAGCGTATTTAAGGCCAATTTACTATTATATACACACACACACCGTACACACCGTACACTTTTGAAAGGCTCAGCCCAACCAAATATTTCATTCTTACAGTATAACAAATAATTCACTCTAAACTTACTCAATTACTTTTCAGGTTTCGTGGAAATGCCTTTTTGTTGCGAAAGTTATGCCTAACATTTTTTTTAATACCAAACGCTACTCTAAATTTTCATACGCCGACTATTAACAATAAATTGCACGCAATTATCAGACTATATCCTTCTAAGAGAGCGGCTATAAGTTGAACCATTAATTTCTTCGACATTCTTTTATTGTTATAATTTTTTGTTTATATATTCCGAATTTTAATCACGAATTTTGAGCACGACATGAACGCTAATGCGTTTGACTTTGTTTTTATTTTCATCTGCCCATCCCTTTGCTCTTAATTGCGGGTAAATTGAAAATTAAATATAATGTTAAAGCGGAATAATTATGAAAACTATTATTCATGAAAAAAACTTCATCGAATTGATGACAATGATGTGAAATTTTTTCTTTGTTATTCTCGAATTATATTTTTTATTTATATTGAAATTTGTTAAGATATTATCATGTATTGAAATTGCGGGTTTAGTTTTGGTATTTATATCATTTCAAATGAAGCCCAGTATTGATTTTTGAATCGATAATTATAGCGTAGGAAAAAGCAGTATTACTTATGTGTAAAATAAGTAAAACCCTTGTTATTCTGTATATGTAGGCATAAATTATTTTGTTGATGAATTTGAGTTCAAATGCTAACCGACAGCTACTATTGATAATCTATTTTAACAACAATTTCAATTCGAAAGTATTGTGTGCCAAGTATTTTATTTTTAGTTTTTATAATCATATAATGAATTGTATAAAAATGAAACCCCATTTACACCTGTATTATACAATTTTATTGCACTTATTGTTTTAATTATGTGATGTTTACTGTTTTAAATAAGTTATCAAACGTTTTTCTAAATAATTTGCTCTTCAATGAGCGAAAACAAAGCTAATAATAGTAATTAATTATTATTTATAAAATTTTGAATATAATTTTTAATTTATTTTTAAAGTGATTTCTGTGAACTTCTTAAGAAAAACTAAATTAAGAAAATAATGATGTTATAAAAATTATGATTGTCTGCAATTAACTGCACTCTTTAATTGTTATGTAAAAATTGTATTTATATCTATTACTAAGTCAGTAATAATTATGTAATAAAAAAATACTTATTTTGATGTCAAAATAACAAATTTTAGTACACTAATTGTCATCACAAAGTTTTTTCCTTCGATTTTAAGTGTGATATCGACCTCCGAAGAGATGCATACCAGACAAATGATAACACGGTATGTGCCGTACGGTATGCACGGCTATTGGCCGTGCTTCGTGATGGGTATACTTGACCGCTATTACCGAAGCGACTCATCATTAATTTGCCGGCCTTTCGGGTCAACATTGTCGACAAGGATGGCATTCGACGCCTGAAGGACATCGTTATCGATCCCAAAACCACTATCGCTTTGGACGCCAGCGATAGTCAAACGCCATCGAGTTCTGGCGCCGCAACTGTTCCGATGACTCCTTGAATTTTTCATTTTTGTTCTTTTTTTATATAAAACTATTAAATCTTAAATTAATTCGGAAATTCTCATTATATTGTGGTTTATTTATTTTGAAGTCAGAGTCTGAGTGATTAGTAATTGATATTCTCAATTGAGAGCATAAACATGTGATTAAGGTTTTTATTCAATATTGTTTATAAATTAGCAGAAAAACAATACAATTGATATAATAAAACATGAAGAGCACCAAAGAAAACGATGGCAAACACAGCACACAATCACTTGATGAGTGAATTATAAAACTCGTCCTCGAGTTCGTACAACTCGTTGGCGATGTCGTCCCTCAGGTTCAGCAGTTTGTGGTCGATTTCGTTCACTTTGAACATATTTCCCT
>JAQIYA010000807.1:0-16628 GCA_034699355.1 Microtritia minima
ACTATAATGAATGAAGGAATTAGAAATTAGCTTAAAAATCGTAATGATTATTGTTTTCTATTACTGTGTTATCGGATTAAGAAATATCTCTTGACTTTCATAATTAATAAATTCATTTTTTTAAAAATTATTAATAATACATTTTGATATGATTTTATTCCAAACTTGAATTATTCATTGACCCATTTGAACAGAATATGTAATACTCTGTATGCTCTTTTAATTCTGTTACGTTAATGTATGTTTAATGTATGTTTATTATTTTTATATATCTCATCGATTTTTAGGGAGAATTCTTTCCCTTATATAATTTAATGTCTTCTCCTTCCCGAAGAGAGAAAGGGAATGAAGTGGCCATTTAAGTGGCCATAGTAGCCATTTAAGTACATATTTTTGACGTTAAAGATGTCCTTTAAGTTGGACAAGTTGACAAGAATGTATGTTTATAAATGTAGTAATATATTATTGTAGTGACTACAATACTAATGTATAACAATACTAACAATTAAATAAATAAATCAAAGCTCGAAGAGAAGCAAGAGTTTACATTTGACAAAAGTTTTAATAAACCCAAATTAAATATACAAACACGAGTGGAGCGAGTGTTTGATTATAATGGAAGACGAAAATTCTCTCTACATTATGTCACATCTAGTTTAGGTTTAGATTTCAATTAAAATTTAAATTTAAAAATTGCTGTTTGATCTAAAGGTTGAACTTTATGGTTGAATTTCACCTTAAATTTCAATTACTTGTGAAAAATTTTTAATATCATTCTTTATGTCTAAAGTTATGAATACCAAAGAAAAAAGTTATCTTTAAGTTATCTGTTTTAATCTTTATTAACAAATCCTGAGAATTTACTGTTTTTTTTATTTGGTCATTTTATGATAGAAATACACATGATTTGCTCACTTCAAGTATAAGGTTAATGAGAAAGCTGTGCTAGTTTTGTTTAAATTGATTGAGACAATTTCATAGCAGAAATATATGCATTACCAAATTCAGATGATTTTTTATTGAATTGAGTTTATTTATAAATTTTTGGCGAATCGGAGATGAACTATATATAAGATTAGGATTTCAGTTTGATTTCAGCTGAGGATTGACCAGATTAGAAGTGGCCATTGAAACAATTCAAGTTTTAATTTCAATGTTTTAATTTTTTTTTACCCTAATTGGTTTGAGAGCCGAAACCAATTTATTTATTTATACCCAAAACGAAAATTCCTAAATTCTAGTATATGGCATCACGTTCTCTACATATAATAAATAATGTATTGGATCACCAAATTTTTATAGCTATAATTTTATTGCAGTATTATTAAATGGCCAATAATTTTAATTAACGTAAACCGAGCTCAAATTTTATTTTCTCAAACAAGGTTTGATAGTTTATTATTTTGCGTAATTATATTTTATTACATTTATTGATTTTATTTTATTTTTCTTAAAAACTAAACACGGAGTTATTACGTGAGAAAATTACTTTTAAAATATAAACAATAAATAGACAAGTTTTTATAATTAATGTATCGTAAATTTATTTTTTCTCAGTGTAGTAATCTTTTTATCTAGAATTAAAAATTTTTATAAAAATTTATGGTTAATATGAATTATGATAATTATGAAGATTAATAAGTATTCACTTTATTTATAATTTATTGAGAAAAATATTCTGTTAAACGACAATTCATAATAATTGAGTAGAGCATGAAGAATAATGCAATGCCTAATAAGTTATTAGCCTTTAGGGAAGAGAATTAAAAGAGAGTTCTATAGTTGTATAGTTCACTCAAGTCAGCCTTAATCTTGTGAGTTAGTTATAATAATTTATGTGAAGGATAACTATTTTAATATAATACCCAAAATAGAATTCAATTATTTCAGAGGAACTACTGTTTAGCACTGAAAGATGCAGAAGCTATAAAAATGAATAATAATCCTTAGAATACAGATATTAGCTTTTATAAAAAGTTAATATAACTAAACATTAGCGAACCAGAGAACAATAGACAACATGAATAAACAATTAAGTGAGTAAAAGTAAAAGTTCAGTGTATTTATTTGTCGTAACCATGCTTTAGATTTTGGGCGATTACTCGTCCATTACGTTATCGCTCGTGTGTCAGCAAAAGAAGATTATTTTGCTGCATAGCCATTATATGGTTCTGCTCGGCAGCCATATCTTTCATCCCCATCTTTATGGGTTGGTATCACGACGGAACTGTCACCAGTATATTCTCGATGGCAGACACGCCAGACTGTTCTCTTAAGGTATTCACATTCAAAATTTGTCACTCAAGTGAAGCCAACTTTATTGAACTGTCAAAAAACTGTTGAAAACTCGTGTAAACTTTACAAACTCGTACTCTTTTAGGTGAATCGTGTCTACGCTGTCATATCATCGTTGACATCATTTTATTTGCCGCTTCCTATTATGTTTTATGTTTACTTTCGTATTCTTTTGGTGGCTGAGAGACAATCGCGAGAAATAAAACAACTCGAATTATCTCTGCAACAAAACGGTTTGTTATCAGAGGCTGACGCGGCGTCTTTGGGGGCGAGTAGTGATACTTCAGTGGACGCTAAACGCCACGCAGAGAGAAGTTTAAGGCGAAGGACTAAGCAATTAATTACAGATACTAAAGCTATTCGCACTCTCGGAATCGTTATGGGAGTGTTTTGTCTTTGCTGGTAACTAACACTAACTCTACTCTCTATTACAGCATCTTTTATACATGTATAAACACTGTTTAGCGTCCAAAATAGTGTCTCAATTTCATTTAAAATAGTAAACTCAATAAATGTTGCCATTTATAGGTTACCTTTTTTCATAATGTATTTATTATCTGCTTATTGTGACGAATGCGAAATGAATTATGCAGTAAAAAGTGGAATAACATGGTTAGGATATGTGAATAGGTATTTATATATAATTTCTTTCTACAATCTTTCATTTCAAATAAATTCTGCAAATATTTCTCCATAACATTTTTATAACTTTATTTACTTAAACCAAATTATGTTTAGCGCACTCAATCCGGCAATATATGCATATCTCAATAAGGAGTTTAAGACTGCATTCAAGATAGTGCTGTGTTGTATGCCTCGAATCATTGTGGACGGAGATCGAGACGCAATGATGGATGAAATTTCAACAACATCTCGATCGCTGCAGCGAAACTTGGATCGATTGCACGTTGGCTTTGATTTGCCTCCAACACCTGCATTGATGTCTCGCACCCCGAGTGCCACTCCTGAAACAACACAGTTATGGTCAATTATGCCAATCAATACGCTCTCACTTTCCACACACAACAGCAGAAATGCGTCGATTAGCACTTATTCCGATTCGAGAGGCGAAGATAAAAGTAAATAACATTAATTATGTTTTTTCAAACTTTATTTCTAAAAGAATTAAAATAAATTAACTCAAATTGGATTAAATCCAAGTATTTAAATAAATACTAGCGTTTTAGCTATATTACGCTCACAAAAGTAAAAACTCATTTTAATAACGTATTACTAACTTAAAATGTAACCAAAAAATACATTTTATAAGTAGAGTGACCAAACGTGCAGATTTCTCGGGATTCTCCAGATTTTTAACTTCCTGTCCCGAAAAGTGTTACATCCGGACAATTATAATGTCCTAATAAAAAATTATCAAAGATTAAATTAAATTAAAAATTTTCAGTCCTTATTTTTCAACTTTTTCGATTAATTGTCCCTAATTTTGATACTTTAATTTGGTCACTCTAGTTATGAGGTATAATATGTATTGAACATAATCGCATATCATTGTATTTAATAATTTATATTTGTGATATTAAAGTTCAAAAAATTATTTAAAATTTAATTCTAATTTTATTATTAAAATTCTTGTAATAAATTATGATAACTCTGGAATAATTCTGTATAAAAATGTTGTAAAATTATTTATTACTTATATATTGTATAAATTTTTCAAATGTATTCATGAAATTATAAACTTGTAATTGTTTACCTGTTAATATTTGCGAATAATAATAAAATTATTTAAATTATACATTGGAAATCTTTAGTTCAAAAACAAAACGCATTAAAGATTGCTTATTAGCGTATTAATACACTTTGTATTAATACCGGTTGGAAGTTAATTGAAAATTAAATCAAAAAACATCAAAAGTGTTCATAAGATAATTTGCAGCATTTTTTGATAAGTTTTGACACCTTTTCCAAATTTTTTCGAATCTATTAAATTTTTTGGTGCCGATATTCATTGTTTATAATTTTGCTTTCATCGGTTCAAACAAGTTTAATAATTAAATTTGGTTAATAATTAAACCAATTATTGGTCTGACCTGTGGTTCGTTCGTAAGGTTATCTTATTTTGGATATACAATACCCCACACCCTATGTATACCCCGCACCTAATATCAAGTAATAATAGATTCTGAAAATATTAGAGAATATCTTTATTATAATCCTACTCTTCAGCATTATAGTGACATCGTTGAAGCATTCTATGTTGAATAGGACGAAGAATTTGATGACTTTGAATAGTATACAGAAATACAGATACGATATATTCTGTATTTAGAATAATTTTTTATATTTTTATAAATTCATTTTTTTCTTAGATAACCGGCGGGGTATCGTAAAATTAGGGTACATTGAATGAATGCATTTGAGTGTAAGCATGCATTCTTTTGTAATGCATTGTCAAATCAAGCCAAAACAAGGCACTATTGATATTATTATTTCTTTGAATGACAACTATCTTTTTTCATGACTTTCCATTCTGTAATTTTCTGCATTTTCAAATTTTATTCCCATAAAAACCTTCTTTAAACTCAGTGAAACTTAAATGTAGGGAAAATGATTTGGAGATTTAGTTTAATACATACCATTTATGATAGAAGGACATGTTAACAAAAGTCAGCAACTATTCAATAGAAATACAAATTAATGTAATATACGAATTAAACACTGGTCGATATATTTTTCAAAATCATTGGCAACATTTAAAATTAGATTATATGCTGCCATCAAAATAAACTTAGCATTTATTTAAGTATTTCTTAGTTTAAATATGACAACAACTACGAGTATAACATATTTTGTTTAATAAATATATATTTCTAAAGTAATAAAAATTTAATCATTTCTCTAGTTCTTACAACATTATTTAAATTCTCTATAGTTTTATTTTTATAATGAATATTTATGTTAATTTCTATTAGTATTTAATATTTAGAAAATATTTAATATTACAGAACAATTAAAAGTTTGCTTAAGTAAACCTAATTGATTAAACTTATTTTAACCTCATCTGACTTTTCATTTATTAGATATAAGTCCCTAATATATTCCCTAATAAGTTGTAACTTATATAATAAATATGAACTTGTAATTTATTCTACTCTAAATAAACTTTTGATTTTTATTCTAAAGATTTTTAAATACTAATTCATGAATTGCGGCAATTTTTTAATCCCTCGTCTTTTGACAAATATTGATTTTTAGTTGTGGGAAAATTTAAAAAATAAAGTGTATGAAAATCAAAATCATGAAACTCGAAATCGATAAAATTAATAACGAAAAAGACAACAATACTTTAGTCAGCGCTTTTAAAAATTTGCTAAATCGCTGCGAAAGTTATTTGATTGAAAATGATGGCCAAACATTTAGAACAGCGAGTTATTTCGTTCACAAGCTTTTTTACAAAACCTATTCGTTTATAAAGATACTCGTTTGTAAGTCGCAGCAAATATAATCATGAGAATATAAATGAAATGATTTTAGCATTCATTTTATTATTCTGCAGTTAAGCGCTTACTTCGTTTTTGCTTTATGTATTTTATTCATAATGTTGGCATAAAAAATCTAAACTATTTTGTATTAAATCACTGCCCCTTAACATGTTTGGTTTGCAAGCGATTCATTTGTTGAATTTGGCTTAAACATGAAGTCCGGCTTATCTATGAAAATTAAGGCTAATATTTTATGTTAATTCTCTGTGAGTATTTGTTTTAAAATAGTAGGCATTGTATACTAAACGTATATCTGTATAACGAATATTCTGTAATAATAATAGAGATGAATTTATTTTAAAAATTCATATCACATGTGTTTTGGAAGGTTTTTTTTAATTAATTGTTTTTTTACAAAACAAAATTTATTTTAACTCATAACAAATTCTTTTTGCAACAAATAATCTCTTTTTGTTATTTCTTACGTTATTTCTCCGGTTATTTCTTAAATTTGTTTATAAATTGCTATTTGCCATAAAATTATTTTATAATTGACTTCATTCTACTTATTTTTAACCAAAATTTTTAATCTTATTAAGTAAAATATTCTATTGACTTACTACAAAATATTGCATTACATAATATTATCATTTACTTTCAGAAAGTTTATAAAAGTATTGTGATTTATTGCGTTTAAGCCTCGAGTCTTCCAAATAATTGAAGAATTGTTTCTTTATTTGTTTCGCACAAAATAACAATATTTTACGTTTATTCTGTCGATAATATGTTTTCAACAGAGCAAGTAAACAGAGGAGTTGTAATGCTGGATACTATACACTGTATATAGAGCTCAACATACACTTATATCAATTCTTTTAATCTTATTAAAAAATGATACAAAAAATATCACTCGCTTTTGCTTGTATTCAAAGTTTAATATTAGATTCATTACTGAAATTGATGTTCAATAAAAAATGTTTAGATTTGTTGCGACCAAATGTCTTATTCACATATAAATATATTGACAGAAATAAATATGAAAAATCGCTTTTTCAAAAAATAATCACAAAAAAATACTGACAAATACAGTATAAAACCAAAAATAAAAATACTCCATATATTAACATTGTTTATTACAAAAAGTAATGCAATTTAACAGAATAACAGTCTTTATTCATAAACTAGTTTTATTGTTAAGGTATTTATACAGTCAATAATAACTATTATTTGGTTAAGCAATGAAAACCGCGTATAATATACTGACAATCACTCATAACCGCCTACAATGGAAAAATAACAGTAACGAAATCAGTGATGCAAAATATATATGAGTAAATTGATATAAAAATAACTATTCATATCACTTGTCTATTTTCATATTGAATACTATTTGCATATATTTGAAAGATGGGTTCGAATAAATGTAAACTGTATCCCAAAGGAAACTATACAAAAGCCAAATCTGCTCTCAAGGAATTACATGGTGTTCATATTAAAATATAAAACATGTAACAGTAGTGAAGCGGAACCACAAATAATCTGTTCTGTATGACTATATAAGTTTATGGTTATGACTAGTGTTGCCAACACTCAACAGCTTCTTTTGATCTCTTCAATTATCATTTCTCTCTGTCTTCAGATCATGCTTTTACTTGAAATAAGTATTTCCAGCTCTTTGAGAAAGTTTATAAAATTATTTAGAATCTCTATAATAAACAAGTGTGAGTATACCAAAAAGCAGATTTTAAGTTAATGGCAATCATAACACTTAAATACAAAACTCTAACAAGCATTTTGATGTAAAAAACAAAAATTGCTTCTAATTATTTAGAACTTTATAGTAAATCAAATATTTTATTATAGATAATCCGAGGATTATCATTGAAAATATAGGGTAATGAAATATTAAATATTTATATTATACTAAATATAAAATTATTGTACTAATTTTATTATAATATGATAAACAATTTATATGCTATAAATTGTATGGTTTTGAAACAGTTTTATCAAATAAATATATTTGCTAAGTTGGCAACACTATAAGCTATGCGTCTATAGAATATTGATATTTGGTTTATATTTTGTCAGTTTTATTCGAGAAAAATAAGTAATATTGTAGATCTTCACTATTTTATATTCAATTATCAATTTTGCAAAAACTGTGATTTAGTCAAAACCAATGTCGAAACCATGTCTGGTAACATATATTTTGATTATTATAACTTTTAGTAATAATAATAATAATAATTCTAATTTACAGCAGAAAAGTGTAAATTATTTAATACTTTTGTTCAAACGTGTAGTCTGTATATGCTCTATCATTATTATCGGTCCAATTGGCATAACTCTATCGCACACCTCAGGCAATAAAAGATGTTTGACATTCCACATCAAATTAACTCTAGTCTACCAAAAAAATTACTCATATATATAGAGTAGTAGTAGGTTTTAGAAAAATCTAAAACTAAACTTTTAATTAGTTGTAAATCAACATTTTTTACATCATTTTTTACTAAAAATTTATTTAAGCTCAAAACATATGAAATAATTATAAAAAAATTACAATTGGATAAACCAAAAGTTTGCATTATAACATTATGAATTGGATATACAAATTATATGATTATTATTTTAAATGATAAGAATCACAATTAATAAATTGTCTATTTTTACTGGTTTTAAAATATTTACTTTAAGGTCTGTATTACATATCATAAACGAGTGCTCAAACTGAACTTATATAGTCGTAGTATTTTTATTTATTTTTCAACTCAATTCAGTTTTAAGCAATTTTTAATCTATTAGTTTAACTTATGTCATATAAGTTTTAACCCCACAGTAACTCCGATAGCGTTTCTGAACAATTATTTAAAGCCAATCTCGAACTTCCAATATAACACAATATTTAATGAGTATATTTAGAAAGTAAATCTAATATAAAGTGTCATAACTTTATGATAAATAGGAACTGAATTTTTATTCTTTTTTAACTTCAAAGTTAGATAATGGCGAAACATTAAATAAAAATATATACAACTGGTTTTATTGAATACTTGTTTTAATAGTTTCTGTTGTGTATAACATTGAATTATTAGTTTACATATTTATGTTTCATTTAATTTTAAATTTAATTTACGATTAAAAATAAATTTAAAATATAACTTATCTAAGAATTTGTAATCAACCAATCGATTGAAATTTGGTGCACTAATGTATTGTTTAAATTCTACTTGTGTTATATTAGTTATATTACATTAGTTAATATAAGTCTAATACATATGTGTGTCATTATTAGAGCATTGCATTTAACTAAAATAAACTGATATAACTAACAAACATTTAAACATATAAAGAAATAGCAATGCTTATGCACTAAAAACGCAAATATGAACGCAAATGTTTGAAGTAATTTCAAATCAAAACCAACAAAATTTTAATTAAAATTATTAAAGTCTTAATCTGTGGTAACTTATTCCAGAAAAATTACTTATTTAGAAAAAAGTCAAGAATTTGAAAAACTTGAGTTGTGGTACACTACATGTCGCAGAGAATACTTTTTATTGATATAAATTCATTTTAACTGATAAACGATTAGATTTGAAAGAAAGTAACTTGAAATACTATTTTATTAGTTGTTGAAAAGAAAATTAAATTAATTATTAATTTAATTTTTATGTATTTTTAAGAAAATAAATAACTATTTAAGCAACTATTTTGTCCAAAATATATAGCTATTGAACTAATTTATGTCCAATATTATAAAAGGTATTTGAAAGGGGAATAAAAAAACCATAACTCAATGATGTGGACATTATTTATTTTTCCTTAAATTTGGCATTTAAAACATGTAGTTTGCGATCAAAGTGTCCGAAAGAAAAGCTTTGTGTCAAAGATTTTTGCAATATTATACAAATGTTTTTCATATTAAGTTTAATATCATAAAACATTTTATGGCAGAATTATTTCAACAAAGAACTTAAAATTTCATTCTAAAAAAAAATATTTTTAAATAAATTTAAAAATATTGCCTACATTTACAACTATAGCCCGCGGGCTATAGTCTATAAAAATATTTTTCAATGAAAATTTTTGCTTCGTGGGCCATAAAGTGTGCTGCAAGTCGTGCGATAAAAATGGTAACAACGAATTTATATTGTAGTCTACAATATAAATACGTGGTGATCAGTGTGATAGTGTGGCCATAATTTTTTTGATCATTCCTTGATTTTATGTTTTCATGAAATAATTCCTTGACTATATAAATATACTAATAGATAATTATTAATTCCACTATTTTTCTCGAATTATTGAATAACTATAGGAAAAATTATTATTATTTCCATTTTTCAAACAAACAAAGTGTATACACTATTTTTTCTCTCTGTTTGACTCTTGGATTTGAGATATGGTGTGTAACGCATAAGGATTTAGAATGGGACCTAAATTTAAACTTAATTAATGAGTTAAATACGATATGGATAAATACGTTAAATGGATATAATACACATTAACAAAAAGTTTAAACCTAGAATAGTACCCTTCTTTTATGCCTATAAGAGCCGCAGTTTGTATGAATAAATAGTTCTTTAAAAAAAATCATCAAATATTGACTACGGTTCATACGTAATTCTATTTTAAAATGTCTTTAATAATTAAAATATAATTACGAATATTCTCAATCTCTATATACTATTTAAAAAATAAAGTGAGATAGTGTGTGTGTGTGTGTGCGCGCGTAAGTTTCCAACAATGTATTTTTATTGTTGAATTAAATTTTAAAAATAACTTTGAAACTGTAGAATAAAATCGGTTTTATTATTAATTGTTGTTTAAATTTAATACAAAGAGCATTATTCAACAATAAAAGAGAAAATTATATATATAAAAATAATAACTTTTTATAGCGGCAAAACAATGACTAGTATAATATTATGATTATAACAGTTAGTTAAACACGCTTTATATTACTCTTAATATAAGAGCTTAAATAATTAAATTTAAAATTAGATAAAATTAGTTATAATTTATAATTATTTATAAGACCTTCGAATTTCTCGTTTAGAATATCACGAAAATACACTAAAATAGATAATTTTAAGTAAAATATAAAAGAAATATCGACAAAAAATTGGGTTTGAGATAAAGTATATTTTATTCTGGTTATCGCAAAAGTTTGAAAATGGATTGGAAAATGTAATACTTTATTATGATTCTGCAGTAAAACTATGTGTTCTATCGTTCACCAAATTCTTATACTAAAAAGATCTTCCGATAAGGTCTTACGGCATCAAAAGATACAATAATTGCATTGCATTGCATTTGTAATTGTAATTGTATCCAATTATTGAAGCAAACATACTATTTTTCTACGTTCAAAAACCCAATCGCTAAAGATTTCATCTATTTTTTCATTGCAAAAATTGTATGATTCGTGCAACTCATTAGTGACAAACATAAATAACTCATTAGTAAAATTAATGTCAAACAAATAATTGTTATCGAAACACGAATTATTGTTGTCATATTTTTGCAGTTTATCCAAATTTTAATTTCACAAATGATATTTTTAGGCATTTTTTATAATTATGCCTTACTGTCAGAATTAATATTTAATATAAATATAATTTAAATTTCTAAACATTTAAATATCTACTGTCAAGAATAAAAGTAGGACTTTTAATTATATCGAAATTTTAACTTTTTCATATTTTAATTTACAATTAAGCACATATACTTTAGTAAAGCGTGACAATTTTAAGTTTGTCGAGTTTTTAATCCATGGAAAAAATTATTTTAGGTTAAACGAACCAAATTGTCTACATATGTATATACAGTTAGTACTCGGTTTAGGCAACTCATTTCGGCATTGAAAATGCGTTGCCTAAACCGAAACTTGCTTAAATCCGAACTTATTAGAACAATAGAGATTCAATTTGGGCAAAATTTTCTGTTGCCTAAATCCGAGAATTGCCTAAATCCGTGCTGCCTAAACCGAGTACTAACTGTATATCAAAAGTGTGATTGAAAAAGTGTAGCCCATTATTTATCTGCTCAAATATCTTAATATTATCTTAATCTTATATAAAAATGGTTAGTTTGATAATAACATACGCATTATAGCTGACAAAACATAATAAGATTTTAAATTTAGATTATTTAAATATAAATATATATATATATATATTTAAAAACTTTATTTTCTCCAAAACGAGAAGAATTAATTGTAATAAACATTTTATGTTTTAATTAAAGTTATTAATTTTAATACGCGTATAACATTTTAATTATGCCCATATTATTTAACTAATTTTTTTATTTTTTTTGTTCATGTTTAATCAATATTTACGTTTATGCTCTTTACGTTTTGGAGCATATCTACCGGTATTTGATTTTATATTAATTTACTTTTCATATAAAGACTAGAATCACTACTTATTTAATAGTTATTAGTAGTGTTGCCAACTGTACAGAAATTCTTGTTTTGCGCATTTGATTGGTCTGTACAGGATTGAGGAGATGACCCTTTCCTGTACCTTATGGTGTACAGAAAATATAATTTTTAGTTTTTAAGATTTGTTATTCAATATTTTAAATATATTCTAATTTTTTTTATTCTAGTTATAATAATTGATTAATTAATAATTTTAATATAAGCAATCAAATATAATTATTGATTTAAATTTAATGCAAAAAAATAAGTTCAAAAATATACTCTATTCACAAAAGTATACACTTTAAGTTTACATAAAACTTATATAGAAATTTGAAATTTTAAACAAAATGCATAATTAAAAAGGTGTTCAAATGAAATCTAAATCATTGTAACAATATGTGACAAGTGATAATCTAGAATAGTGTGAATAGAATGAAATTGCATTAGATTATGATCATGTCTTATATTTTCAAGAGACAGTTGACTTCAAATAGCAAAAGTAAGTATACTATATTTGAATTATTAGATTTCTATAAAAAATAGATTAATTCGACTTTAAGACAGTCATAATAAGAAATATGAAATTAAATCTTTAATAAAGGATACACTATTCCTTAGCTATCATAGACTGTATTAGAATTAAATTGTTTCATCTTTTATTTCAATGCGTTGTAATTGTCTATTAATATGTTGTTCAAAATGTCTTACTATTTAATAATATTGTTATTACTCAACAATTGTAAGTAATCTATTGTTTGTTAAGAAATTTAATCTTTAATTAACGATTCAGTTCGAGTTCATTCATCTCCTGAGCCCGATATTTATCAACACTACGATGGCGTGACTTTAAGAAACTGCGGTTTAAGACAAAAACCGTTGCAATTGAGTGAGAAGTGTTTCAAATGGCACTCAACCGAAGACCGGCAACAGATCAGTCCCGTCAGCAACGGTCGTGAGGCCTATAAAGATGAGTTTCCGTGGACGGCATACCTATACTCGTACGCTTAACACACACTTATTCCCATTCTTAATGATGATTCATAGTGATGCACACTATAAACCTCGTTAACCTTTGACCAGATTAACAATAGGGTTAAAAGCATATATGCTAACCCAGGGTTAAGGTTAAAGGTTATTGCGATCATTAACCAAGGGTTAATCTTTTTAAAAGGTTAAGAAATAAAATATAAATAACCCCTAATAATATAAGCATAGTTACAATAATAGTCAAATATGTAAATTGATATCATATAATGCTAGTAGACATCCATTTAGTCATGTTTATAATATGCAGATAATGTCAGTTTGTCAATCAATAGTTTATTGTATGATAATTTTAAACAGGGTTAACCTTAGGGTTTAAAGCAATCACTTTAAACTAAAGTTAAGGTTAAATTTAAAGGTTAATGAAAATTTTAAACTTTTAACCTTTTGTCTATCTCTGCTCATTCACTACATGTATAATAATTGAGTGTTGATTTTTCAGTGGCGGATTCAAAGGGGGTGAGTGTACCGCAACTCTTCTCAACGCTAAATGGATGATAACAGCAGCGCATTGCGTCCAAAAGTAAGACTGCAATAACGATATGCAAACTTTTAATGGTGTACACAATTTACTCTTAATTTGTCAGTTCTGACCGAACGTATAACGTCTTTTTCGGGACTGTTAAGGAGAGAGGATTCAAGACAGTGGACCGTATTTTCGTGAATCCGGACTATGAAAGCAATAATCACATAAACGACATCGCCTTACTTAAGCTCAAAGACATGGTTCACTTTGACTACACTGCACATGTTTATACCATTAACGGAATCTGTTTGCCGATCGAGGACTACATCTATAACGGCACCGATTTGGCGGTGTTGACCGGTTGGGGTCGCACCGGAAAGGGCGGAGACATGAGCGACATTCTGCGCACCGGACTCGTCAAGACTGTAGACGATCTTGAATGGCGGCTGATTTGGTCGTGTAAGTACTTGTCGGCCGATTACGCGACCGCACACGTCGGCGATTCTGGCGCGCCGTTGTTTCAGTACGAGAACGGCAGGGCTGTGCTCATCGGTGTGATGCGAGGCGCTGACCATCACGGCGATTGTCCGCTCGCACCCGATAATACCGATAAAGACAACGCAGATATCTATACTCGAGTCTCGCTACACATCAATTGGATTAATAGTACAATTTTCAATAATTAACGCGTTCACTAAATTGCAGCAATAGCTTATCAACGTTTGGACAATTTTAGAGATATTTCTGAATTTAATATGTCTAAATTGATTTAAAGTACATTTATATGTTAGTCTTGCCAGACGTCCAGTCGCGAACTGAATCTTCAGTTTAGGACATATCAAAACTGTACAATTAAATGTACAGTTTTAAAGTTTACTATTTATTACTAAGTTATAAGTTAAATAATACTTCATTTCTTGTTTTGAAACAATTTATATTACCTGTCGATGACATCAGTTCTGTAATGTCGATAAGTGTGAGTTAATTGTAATTAGTGTGACCAACCGTCTAGATTTTCCTTGTTCTGTCCAGTGTACAGATCGGTGTCAAATCTGGACTGTGAGCGCACAGAATTGCAAACATTTTATTTATTAATTTAATAAAAATTTAAAAATAAATTTTTTAAATAAAAGTTTAAATGTTGTATATGTGAATAAAAGTAAAAGTATGTTTGATGTTAAATCTATTCTAAATGTTTTAGCTTAATGTTTACATTAATTTATAAATATAAAATGTAAATATAAAATATATCAAAATCTGAGTATTAAAATCTGAGTATTTATTGGTAGTGCGATCGTTGAAGCTTTGGTAATGAGAATGCCATAATAAATTTATTTATTTTTTAAAAAATTTGTTAAATTTTAAGTTAAAAAACTATAGTCGGTGTTCTATAGTCAAATAATGCTGTAAATAATAGTCGGTTCAAAGTAATGATCCTTCGATGTAATGAACGCGTCGAAGTAACGATCAGATACAAGTAAACTTAAGTAATAATATCTCTAACACAGTGTAAATTTGATTCCGTCGTGAATTGAAAAACAAAATGTGTTTCGATGTGTTATTAATGCATGCGATCTATTGATCAATTTGATTGAAGTGCACCTCATCTGAATATGAAAGTCTCCATCACCACAACATCACCACAACATGACCACCACTTGCTTCATATTTTAAACTTTAAAATTGTTATTCAATATATTAATATTCATAGCATTTCACATTATTCAAAATTAAAATTTACTTTTTATAATTACAGAATTCTGTACAGTCTATTGTTGTAAAGGGAGATCTTAATCAACTTAAGTGTACATACCATATGTTTATTATTAAGTTGTCAATAATAATTTTACAACTTATCCAACTTAATGGACACACTCGCCATCAAAATGGGAGGCAAAGGGGTATATTTCAATAAATATTTTTAATATCTAATTATATTTATATTTATTTATGTTCATATATTAATATATGTATTAATTTATGCATTCATATATAAAGTTAATAGAAGTAACGAACCAAAAGTGTATTTAATAAATTTATTCTAAAATATTTGAATAAATCTTAAATAAATTCATAAAATAAAAATTCTTTATTGTGATTGTGTAGTAAAACTTATGTTATTTATAAGTAATTTAACAAATTTGTTAAATTAATGAAAGCAAACTTTTGAATAAAAGAGTTGGTGAGCAACGAATAAAGTGAGCACAACAGAGGCCTAACGTTATCATTAATTGTTTGCGTTTCATTCGATGCCACGAAAATATGGATCTAAGCGTTAATGATGTCATTTAACTTATCATACTTTAAAGACAACCATAAGAGAGTTTAGAAATAATAGTTATATTTACGGTGACAAATGAAAATAATGAGTTCAATAAGAGTCAGAAACACCTGCATTTCATCGACCGTCAGATATCATCATTAAATTGTAACAGCAATGCTGTTCGCTCTCTATTCCACTCTTATTTCAGTCATCGAAAAGCAAATACAGTATATTTTTGAAAACAAGACTTTTTAAGTAAAGCTTCTAATCTTTAAATGCAGAACAAAATAGTGGTAGAGTTCACGTGCAGTACAGTCGCCAATTCAAGCTTCAAAAAAGAAATGATGAGCAGATTTTGAAAATACGTATTATCATAAGTGAGAATACATTAAAAAAAAATTAAGATAAGGTTTTAACTTTTGTTATGTTAATTATAATGTCAACACTATTAAATAATGATATTTTACATTTAGTTTATTAAAAATTAAATAAATTTAAATAAATTATTTTGTCAATAATAAAGTTATTTAAAAATTATGTTAATTTATTAGTATAAACAAGAGTTTACAATCAGTTTGTTCATAAAATTTTTCAAAATTTATTTAAATTATTGCAAATAAATAAGAAATAATACACAATATATGATACTCTAAAAATATTAATATTCAATTTTACATGTAT
>JAQIYA010000808.1:0-16622 GCA_034699355.1 Microtritia minima
ATGAGCTGAACGCTGTCGAGATCGTTGAACGCGTAGTTACCGATGCTCTTCAAACTGCCGCGAATCTCCACCGAAACCAGTTTGGCGTAACCGCCGCTCTCCGAGCCCTTAATCGAGAACGAGTTGGACGGCAGCTGATCTAAGCTGGTCTCGAGTATGTCCACGACCTCCAGGTTCGGCATATAGGAGAGCGCGTGGAAGAAGTCGTAATTGGGCGGCGAGTTAGCGATCGGCGACGCTATGAAGTGAATGCGATTCACGTTCACCTGATTCTTGAACGCCGTTGTGCTGATTCGGGTTAGATTTCTGGCCGCTTCGATGTAAATGCGGTCGAACGTGATGTCGCCGAACACGCCGTCCTCGAGTTCGGTGGTCAGGTCTTCGATGTGTATTTCGCCGAAACGCTTGTCGGCGTCCAGATTGGCGCTGACCGTCTTGAGCACGCCTTTCAAGCTATAGCTATGATCCGCGCGACAGTAGATGTTGCCGGTAGTGATGCAATAGCAGGGAGCGATGATTTCCGGTTCCGGACATTTGGCGTAGCCGTTGATCGACCGCACGATAGCCAACAGCAGACAAGTTTGCGCGAGAAATATGTTGAGCCAAGATTTTCCTGTTTTAAAAATGTTTTTAATGAATTAATATTCTATATAAAACATGTGATTTTACTTACTATTCATAATTTTTTGTGAAAATAATTATTAAGTATTTCTGGTAAAAAAATTTTTGTTGTCAAAGGTTTAGCTGAATAGCGGTCTATTGGGTATCTGTTTTGCACTTTTTCTGTTTTTTATTTGAAATAGTTTTGGTGCACGCATTTGACGTAATAACCAGTTGTTATAGTGTACATCCTTATTATCTAATTTTAAATGTCGAAATCATAGTATGATTTACACGAAGAACGTATTAATACAGAGGTTTAATTTTAATGATTGCTCGTCTTGTGTTATAAAATATTGTAAAAATTCTCAGTTTACAGTTATAAATGCAACTATTGTTTTAAATATTTTAATTTGACTATCAAATAATTTGACTTTTAAATTAATTTACTGATTAATTAATTGATATGTATTTATATAGATTTTTAAAAACTTAAAGAGCAATTTATTTCTACAACTCAAACACTAACAAAAAGTTTCATATGATGATTGTAAGGGCTTACACAAAATAAATGATCTCATATTATTTATCTAAATATTTCAATTTAGCCTTAAATATAATTAAAATTGCCAAACAATAGCTGCGATAGATTGCTAATTCATAAGCGAGTGCGTACTGTTTTGAAGGTTGAGAGTATTAAAACGTGTTTAAACTAGTGATAATCAATTTTAACAATTTATGTTGACTTGCAATTAATATTTCTGTTAAATACTAATACAGAATTAATTTAATTTTATATTAAAATAATAAATTTTTTAAAAATGATTTAAATTTTATAACATTATATCGCACTTTATGTAAAATTTAAATTTCAGTTTATATTAAAATATGATGACGAAAATCAATGGAAATTTAATTAAGAGAATTATAATTTATTAAATTTGAAACAGAATTAATAAACAATTTAATCTCATTTATAAACTGCCTAAACTTATGCGTATAACTAAGCAATTTATTAGAAATACAGAATTATATTTAATCTTTAATACGTATTATGAAATTTCTTTTCAGGTGTTCCGGCATTACTTCACAGTCATTATATTAAAAATTTTAAACAGTATTTATATTTTTTAGACATTTACCTGAAAAATATTACAGAACTATAATTATGATAGAAAAGCTACTCTCGTTGGTCTCGCTTTTGGCGGTCTGTTTGGGTCAGAGTTTCGTACCCGAAGACCTGCTGCCGTGCGTCTACAAACCGGTAGCGCAGGTGGACTGCGGCGGCATCGAAATCACGGACGACGTGCTGAAGCGCGTGTCGGCCAAACTCGGTTCGGTCGAGTTGAACGCGCTCACCATCCATCACACCGAACTGACCGCCATCGGGCGCAACACATTTCCGAACACAGTGGTCGAGAACATAGTGATCCAAAACAACTCCCGTCTCACCACAATAGACGCGCACGCCTTCAAGCAGTCGCCGGCCATCAAGAATGTGGTCATTCAGCACAACCCGGCGCTCACCGACAGCGTGAACACGTTCGCCACCCTTAAGGCGCTCAACCCTACGCACGGCTTTTACCTCCAGTACAACGGCATCACCGAAATCCCGGCCTCGGCTCTGGCGGCCAATCCGGTGGAGAGCCGACTCAACTACATGCTGCTCGACCACAATAAGATCGAAAGGATCGGCGCCAACGCCTTCATGGGCCACAGTAACCTCGCCTTTCTCGACCTCGGCTCGAACCGCATCTCAAAGCTCGAGTCCGGCTCACTGAACCTCACGTACAGCACATACGGCGAGCACTTGCTGTACGTCTATCTCAACTACAATAACCTCTCGTCGGACAGTTTTTCGGCAAATGTATTCGGCGATCAGCGCAACGCTATCGCTCTCGATCTCGAGTTCAACCACTTCACCGATTTGTCCGAATCGACGTTTCGGCCACTGCTCGACCGACAGAACAGCGCCCTCTATCTCTATGGTAACAATTTTGCGTGCGCTAACTGCACACTCAAGTGGACTCTGGCCAGAGTGAACAGCGACCAAATACGCGGCCTGTACTGCGCTAATCTCCAAAAATCAATAGAGGGTCTCACCGAACGCGAAATCGGGTGCACCTCTTAAAGGCGTAATTGAGAGGAAATTGATTCGCATTTCTAATTATATGTTTAAATGCGAATTGAAATGATTATATTTTATTGTATTTAATTATTGAATTTGATTATTTAATTAATTTGAAAGAATACAAGTATTAAAATATATTTTTAAATTATTGAAACTGAAAGTTCTTATTTTTGTTTTATGTTTTATTAAAATAATAGATATAATGATAAAGATAGGCAATAAATGTTTTGTTTGCAGTGGTTTGACTTCAAGTTTAGAGTCTTTAGAAAGCATTTATAAATGCATATAAACACATATTTGCAGAATAATAACGTTTAAATTTTCGCAACGGTTAGGATTTGTTCCTAATTATAAAAAAAAAACTTTACAAATGCTGCGCAAAATTTCAATTGAATTTTTAATTTTAGTTTTGAATTTAAAATTTAAAGTTTAAAATTATTGAATAGCTGCACATTTACACATCAATATTTTTACTAGAATAACCTAAATAGCAATAAATATTGTTATTTGTTGCAAAAAAAAAATTTTTAAATTAAAAAATTAATTAAAATTATTGTACATTTATCTCAAACATTGAAAAATAAGAATCTGATGACCAAATGAGTGATAAGCCTATAGGATTAGAGAACAGAAGCGGAACCAACAGGTGTTACATGAATGCAGCGCTTCAGGCGTTAAATGCTTGCGAAGACTTTCGAGAAATTATTTTCGATATATCAAAGTTGTCCACTAATGCCGAACAAATGAACGTAAAAATATACGAGGAATTAGTAAATCAATTCTTTCGACTTCGACAGCGAACCGATAGCTCCGCAAATGTGGAGACATTTCGGACCGAGTTTGTGGCGAAACACAGAGACTTCGATAACAATTCACAGCACGACTCGATGGAGTTTCTATCGTTTCTCGTCGAAGACCTCTATCAGGCAACCAACACAATAGCGAGTCCAGCCATGATCGGCACGATATGGCAGACCGGAAGCCAAACCGATGCCGGTCTGCGGTACGCGTCGACGAGCGAAGACGCTTGGAATCAATACCGGACTGCGGAGAACGGCTCGAACTTATCGGACATACTTGAGGTTCAGTTCGAGTATATCGACGTCTGTGTTGGACAACAACAGCACAGACGCGTGTCGTGGGATTTTCATCCGATTGTGTGCGTCAACATTGACGAGAAACAGAAAGGAGTGTCAGTGCAGGGATATCTCGATCGATACCAGACCGACGAACAGACTAGAGAGCAGTTTCAGTGTCCGACCTGTAAGAGCGGTGTTAAAACCAAAACCGCGATCAGACGTGTGCCGCAAATACTTGTCATTCAACTGAAAATCTATAGACAGAGACTGATTAATCCCGAAACCGTTATCAATGATAAGATTGTGGTAAACGGCGAACAGTTGTCGCTCGTGGCCAAAGTGTGTCACAACGGAGTCGGATCTCTGCAGAGCGGTCACTACAGAGCGGTTTGTAAACTGGACAACGTTTGGTATCACATCGACGATCAGCACGTGATTGAGTCGAGTAAGCGAAAGAAAGAGGTTTACGATAGCGATATAGTTTATATGCTTTTCTATCGAAAGACGAGCAAAACAGGTGTTGCCGTCGAAGAAGAGGCGGAACGCGAGCCGACAAGCAAGCGATCGCCAGACAGTGACAGTGAGATACCATCGCCGAAACGAATTAAAGGAGATCAGGAGGAGGTAAGAGTCGAGTCGAGTGACGCGCGCGTTGTGAATGTCGAGTTGGACGAACTCACTCCGCCGGGCTTAAGCGAGTTGAGTAACTCCAGCTATTTGGTGGCGGCGATGCACGCGTTGTGCGCGTGCGAAGAGATCTTTATTGAATTGAGATCAATGGTTAAGACGAAGGCAAAGGGAAAGCAGTTCAACCATCAGACGGCGCCCATTAATTTCGCGCTCTTACGCCTATACGAGTCGCTGCGCTCCGATTCGTACGACTTTACCGCTTTCGAGCTGATTCGCTATCGACTCGTGAGACTGTCGGACGGCAAGTATTCGCGTTTCGATCTGCACGAAGAGCACGAGCCGTACATATTTATCACGGCGTTTCTGAATGTGGCGCGCGCTGAGGTCAACGACCGGAAATTCACGTACGTTAAGCAGAGCGACCCGCGATCGGCCGACCAGGCGTGGGATCAACGGCTCGAGAGGGACAGCTCGTTCTACACGAGTCTGTTCGACGGCGTTCACGAGAGCGGCACCAAATGCAAGTGCGAGCCAAGTGTCCCGACCAGGTGTTACTTTCATACTCTAATGCTGGACATCGACACCGATAATCGAGAGCCGAGTGTTCGAGCGCTGATCGACAATATCGAGGATCGCGACGAACAGGGAGTTTGTCCGAAGTGTGGCGGTTCGCGTTACGAATATTCCAACCGAATCGCAAGAGTACCGCAAATTCTGGTGCTTCGACTGCCGGTCAGACTCGCGCACACCGTTAAAGTGGACCAAAGCGTCAAAATTTGCAACAAATATCTCGATTTGTTCGCCATTATTGTGCGCCGACAGTCCGGCGGTTACGCGACCGTTCGTAAGTTCGAGAAGGACTGGTACTACTGTGACGCGCCAGTTATAGCCCGGCTCGCCAGGGATCAGATGCGCCAATTTCTGGCCACCAAAGACGCGCATATGCTGTTCTATCGAAAGGAGGTCGCGTCTCGCCGTTCGATGAGCTTCTCTTCGGCGTTAGTGGCGCGACCGTTGCGCTCGTACTCACTCGAGCCGATCGATCGCAAGGCTCGAGACGTGGTTCAGCACGAGTTGGTCCGAATCACGGATCGCTGCCATTTTCAGCTGTGCGTCAGCGATAAAAACCACGTCATGGTTACCGCCGGGAACTTGTCCTCTGTTGGCCAGAATCTGATTTACGCTTACGAGCGGCCGTTCGGCGAACTCGGCTCGCCGTTCGAGTATCCCTCCATTCACAGTGTGTTCGCCGCTAATCTGCTCTATTTCGGCGGTGGTAACGACCTAAACATTTACGCCTACTATGAGAGTGTTGTCCACTGGGCTGGTGTTCACGTGTTCCTCGACCGCAATGGTCTGCTGTCGATGACGGCCACCGCTTTCGAGCCGCACATCGATATCATAGCGAAATACCTTTTCCGCCGCAATCCGATCACACTGTTGACCACTCTATACCCGAACCAAGCGCTCAACAGTGCCGGCGAACTGGCGCTCGGCCTACAGTTACCGAGCGATCGAGCGATGCGACCGCGAATTGCGAAGTACGGCCCGCAATCGTATTGCGTGTGCGAACTCAGCCTTTCGGATGTGTTGGCCTATCGGAGCAACAGTTCGCCGAGCGATAGCTGTTTCGCCATTTATGTGGGCAAAGGAGCGAAGCTGGTGGTCAGCGACCCGTACGGCGAGCGAGACCACAATCGAACGCTGCTGAACGAGGGATCCGTGTTTGTCGGCGACTGTGATCTCGAGTTCAGATTCTTCACTCACAACCGCATGCGCTTCCAGAACATCATGAGCTTCTTCTCCGCCGACGACCAGCGACTGATGGACAGCATTGCGAATCCAGTGTTCTTTCTCGCCTCAAACGCGGCCGCGTTTATGCTCGAACTGGAGGTGACGGCCGACGGCAAGTGGAGCGCAATGCTGGCCATTCCCGAGGAGGGCTCGTTCGAGACCATTGCCGACTGGGCCGACGGGCTCGAGCGGGTCGTGAAGCTGGTCGATGTGGACGCCCTCCACACGAGTACTGTTATAATGATAAATGATCCGAAAGTGTCGTCGAAATCGAAGAGCAAAACCGATCGAAAAGAGGTAACGGAATGGCGGCGAAATCGGAGGCCGATTGCGTTCCGATGGATGCCTGGCTTCAAGCGATATCGCGATTCGGTGGTGAACGTGGCCGAGTCTATCACGCAAAGGGTGGTCACTGTGGCCGCCGATCCGAAGTCCAAGTATTCCTCTAATCAGGAGTTTGTCGACTCTGAAGGCAAGCGATATGAATGAGTAGATAGTGGTCAACACTTTATATAAAATGTGTGCGTTATTTGTAAATAAAAATTTCAATTAACTAAACTATAACTTATTAAAATAATTGATTGTGTAAGTATGTGTTAGTAGTATAAATGTGTGTATGGATTTCAGATGTCTGCCCATTTTTTTTAACTTTAAAATAAAACAATTATTAAAAATACTTGCGCTTTAAAATTTTTGTTTATTAAGTTATAAACTATTATATTAAATATTTATTTTTAAAAATTTATTGACATTTTAATCAAAATAATAACAAACAGTACAAATTAGATCGCAAAAAGGTATTACAATTTTCCCTTTTTTAAAGATACATTTATCAAAATAAAAACCAAGGTTTCCATACATACATAGGTAAACAGATTTTAAAATTTAATTTCATTATGCCGCTCAAAATCTTGTGTAATTCAAAAATTAGTGATATTTTCACAATTTAAAAAAATTAAATTTTCATTACAAATCATTTTTTAAAAGCCCTAATTGTATCCAAACCCTGATAGCTTAACGGCTGCGAGACATCGTTTAAAAATAGCGGCACACGATTCGCGGCCGAAACGCGTCCGTAATTATCATTGACAGGCAAAAGCAAATACTGATTGTGTCCGGAGTCGTGTACCAGAATTGGTCGACCGGCGAGCAAACTTCTGGCCTGTTCTGTGTGTAAATTTTGAATCACTAGCGGTTTGTTTGGGTCCGTAAAACCAGGTATACCTCCTATATAACGAGGTATAGGAGTGTAGACGATCGGCGTTCGCGACTGGAGTGGATTCAAGACCCGACTGTTCGGGTAATAAATGAGTTGATTCCACAAACTGTTGCCGAGAGCTCTGCCCGTCCGGTACTGAAACGGTAGCAATTGGTTGTAAGTGATAGCCGGGTTTATAGGCTGATGGAGAGGGTTGGGATTTTGAAATGGACTCGATTGAGGGTTTTCTGGCTCTGTTGAGTAATTTTGAAAATATTAAATGTTTTGCAAAATAATTATTAAGTTATTTCGGTTTTGAATGTTTATTTACCTCTGTATTGAAATTTGAAGAGATTCTCGTTTGTAGTGTTTTCTTGAGGCGAATTGGCGCCAAAATTATCAAAAACCGACTTATATTCGTCTATTCCATTAGCCATTCCATCGCTCAATATTTGCATTAACAGAATAACATTAAGCATATATTTAAACAGTGAGCTTAAATAAGTTTTCATTTTCAAAATCAGTTTAATTAAAAATACAGAGTAATGCTAAATATTAATAAGACTAATAAGATCGCGATTCAATTACATTTAGATTTTCTTTCCTTTAAAGAGTTATTTATATATAGTCGGCATTTGTGAACAAAACACTGTAAATATTTTTATTATGGAGTTAAAAGTTCATAAACTCCTTAAATTTAAGATTAATCTATTAAATTTTTTGGTTTAACAATATTTAGATTAGATTGAAAAAAAAACTCATTGATTAATAAAGTTAATAATTTATATTAAGCTATACAAATCCAGGCTTTTTTGCAAATAAACATTATTGAAATTTTTAGACCTTCAAAATAATCATATTTTAAAATTTTAATTTGGGAAAATGTTTAATTCTAATTTTTGTAAAATTTATTTGCTAAACAAAATTAAACTAATCGATTGTTATTTATTAGGTATAAAATTTTTTCACTTGTCTACTAATCTAAAACCTTGAGCTTTAACTATCATTAACTTAGAATGTTTAATAAAAAAACGTTAACTATAATATGCATCCAAATTCATAATCTACATGTAATTTATTAAATATTTTTAAATATTGCTCATTTCTTTGTTAATCATTTTAAAACAGTTTGATGAGCTTATATAAAATAAATTTTTAACCTTCAATTCTAATCTGATTTTTAAAAAAATTAATGCAACTATTTTTTTAGATCAAATTCATTAGAATAAACATAATCTACATTTAAATAAAATACAAATTTAAAGATAACAATTTTTGAGCTAATTAATATTAAAAATAAATTGGATGTCAAACTTAATTTTGAATGTCAAGGGTTTACTATCAAATGTTTTCAATATTGATTCACTTTATCTCTTCAGCAAAGTCTACATATTCTGTATATTAAATAATAATTCTGTTATCAATTGTTTGACTTTTACTTTATAAACTTTGTCCAATTAAATGATTAAATTTTTCTATTGTTTACAATAGTTTACTCTCATAACCACTTGTCGATTGATATCAAAAGTAAAATATATTTAATTATTAAAATAATATTGATATACAGCATAAACCTATTGTCGATTTAAGATACCCTTTATTAAATAAGATAATGAATTATTTAACTTTGCATTGGTTTGACTTTGATGTAGAAAAATTGCTGATTAGGATTAAGAGTAAAGTAAATTATGGTGAAGTGCGCGTAATAGACAACTTAATAGTATTAAGAATTTACTGACGAAAATCAGTTTGTTTTGTAAATAAAATTTTATAATTTTTTTACGCTGCAATTTTTGAAAAATGAATTATAAATTTATTCTGAACGGTAATATTTTTGTTTAGAAAAAAATCATCTCTAATTCAAAACAATTTCTCAACAGTACGTGATTTTATCTTTAATTGATTAATTGTTTTTTACAGCATTTATTGCCATCAATGTCTTCAATATAATAGGCTTAATAAATGGATTTGAATGTCCAGATGCGAGCGCAATATCGCCATGTATTTGCTCGCTTAACCAAAAATCTATTCTGTGCGCCGGAAGTAATGTGAAACACATACCATTTGATACGTTTAACGGCACCGAATACTATACCCTTTACATTAACGCCACAAATATCACCGAAATTGGCGACCATTGGCTGATGAATAATATTTGGCAAAAAATTATTATTGCAAATAATCCGCTTTTAACTAAGATAAGCGAAAACATTAAATCAATGGGACCGCAGTTAACTGTTTGGTTTGAAAACAATACGCAACTTAATGGCGACCAAATTTTTAACGTAATCAAAAAATTTAATCACACTGAGAGAATAATTGTGGCCAATAGTAACGTTCGGTCATTGCCGGCAAATCCGTTCAGAAATAACACCAATTTAAGGGCTTTAATGATTTTTAACAATAATATTCAGACAATAAATTCGAACACCTTTTTGGGACCGAAAAATTTAGAATACGTTCGTCTCGACCACAACCGTATTCGAGAGATCGCCGATTATGCGCTAAACTTTAGCCCGAATGGCACTATTTTTCGCCGAATAACGGTTTTGCTAAATGATAACGAATTAAGTGATGACAGTTTTACAAGTGAAACATTTTCGAGACAAAATGATGTTGAAATAGACTTAGACTTAGGACATAATGATTTAACCGCTATCGATGAAGAGGTTTTCGGTCCGTTTCTCCGCAATGGAAAAAATCAGCTCTGGTTGGATGGAAATGATTTCAATTGCGACTGCGATATAGTATGGCTGCTAAACGATTCGAATCGGAACAGTGTTCACAGCGTTGCCTGTCGTCATCCGCTTAAAAGTTTGTTTAATCTCAACAGTGAAGAACAGCAAGAAGTATGTCCGCCATCAACTTTACAAGTAAGACAAGCTGCGCCCGAGGATAACGAAACAATCGCTACCAACTCTACCACAACATCCCAAACCCCTACCACTTTAACTCCAACTCCTACTACTTTAACCCCAACCCCTGCAACTTTACCCCCTACCACTTTACTACCACCAGATACCACTTTACCCCCAACCCCTACCACTACAATAAGCTTTCATAACATATGTCTACTTGACATCAATTCCTGTACGTGCGATGAAGAGAGCAAACAGTATAAATGCATTGGAGATACAGTGGACAACAATGCTATCAAAAAGATAGGCTCCAAGTTTACCGCAACTGATTTGATAAAATTCGAGTTATTCGAGCTGTCAAACACTAACATTTCTAAAATCGAAAAGCGCTCGCTGTCGAACCTGAACTTTACCAGTCTTATCATTGAGGACAATCAACATTTAGTCGACATCGCGAGCGAAGCGTTTGTCCGCTTACAGATCGCCACTCTTACGGCGCGAAAAAACCCTCGCCTTAATGGTGACTCACTCTTTGAATTAGCGCGTCGACTATCACCACATCAGATAGACTTCAGCGGTAACTCCATTGAGTCGGTGCCGGAGTCGGCGTTTGTCGACGCAGGTCTTAACGCAGGCCTATCGCGGGTAATACTAGACTCGAACCAAATCACCGCAATTGAGTCGCAAGCGTTCGACGGTTTACCCGCTTTGACGTACGTCTCTATTCGCCACAACCGGTTGACCGCAGTTAACGATTACGGCCTTAGATTTGGCCCAACTCAAGGTCTTGTGACCATTTATCTGTCCGATAATAATTTAACAGCCGATGGCCTGTCTTCGCGATCCATTTCGCTGTCGCCAAACGTCACTCTTCGGTTAGATCTCGAGCGCAACAGACTGACCACTCTTCGGCAGAAAGTGTTCGCCCATTATTTGGATCCAGTGGGCAGCCGTTTGGATGTGTTCGGCAACGCGTTTAACTGTACGTGTGATATGAGTTGGGTTTCGCCGTACGAGAACATATTCAACGTGAAGTGCGAGAACAAGATGAGCAGTATTTTCGATTTGGAAGATAAGGACTTTTGCCGCACATAATTAAGAGTGATTATGGTTTTGCTATTTTCGGTGTAATTGCATTCTGTTTTAATTATTGGCATAAAAAGTTTGAGTTTGTGTTTTTATTTTTATTTTTGTTTTAATAAATTAAGTTTCGCAAAACTTATAATTTTAAATTAAAATTAATTATATTTCATTTCACTATTTTTTATTTATTTACGCTCATTTAATTGCAATTTATTGTTATCAGTATTGCATAACATATTTATCAGAATTTAATAAACATTTTTTTGTGATAAATGTTTAATGAATTCTTTAAGTAATTTTCATTATTTCTATAGTTCTTAACTTTTTTTTGATTTCTGAATAATAACTTTATTCAGCTATGTATCTGTAATAAAACCAATTCACTATAAATATGCACTCCAATTGCATATATTAGTATATAATATTATATTAGTTATGTATAATCTTAATCTTAATTAAGACAAATTGAATTGAGTGTCGACATAGTTATTAGTCATCTTTAGTGGAAAAAACTTAATTCTAGATTATATATATATATTTATTATTATTAAAACAATTTCAAACTTCGAGACACCAGCGATCGTGGGAATTGAGACCATAGATGATTCCGATAGCTCTCACTCGAGAGAAAGTGATAAACAGTGAAGAATAGTGATGAGCATAAGCTTAACCCAGATAGTAGTTTGATTTTAGTGCGCTAGTGCTTAGAAACTCGAGCATTTAGTGCTCATTTAGTGAACATTAAACTCAGACAAATAATTATTTTTGCAAATACAATTTAATTGTAAATAATAAAATATAATAATTCTTATTAAACTCTATTCAATCATTTCTGCGCTTTGTTCTCGAGATTTAAGGCAATAATCATATCATACAGATATCTGTTTATAAAATTATAGCAATGATGAAACTTATTATCGATTATGAGCTCATTGTAAAGATATGTGTTGTAATTAATAACTTATAACTTATTGTTAATGTGTTTATAAACAATTCTTAAGCAATAATTATAAGTTTATTACCATTAAATCCAGATTTTAAAATTTTATATTTTTAAGTTTTAACAAAATTTTATACTTTGATTTTAATGAAATTAATATTTAATAAATGGAATAAAATTTTTAGAAATAGAAATATATCAGACATTATCGAAATATTATGCTATAGAGATCTCGGCGTGAGAACTGAAAAATATGTGATCAGTAACTCAGGTTTAAATAACGCCAACATTTTAAGCCTAAAAAACACTTAGATTTTTAAAATTTACAGTTAAACATAATTAGATTAAATTATAGTAAATAATAAAAATGCTGCCAATTTTAGTCTGCATATTATTCGCCACTCAGTGGCCAAACATAGCGGAGAGTCTGAACGCTAGCGATATATTGCCGTGCGTTTTGAAGCCGATCGCCGAAATTCACTGCTCAGGCGATGACATCACGGACGCCGTGTTCCGCACTGTGGCCACCAAACTGGGACCGTCGGAGCTGTCGCTGCTGTCCATCAGTCAGACCCAACTGACTGGCATACACGCGCGCATTCTGGCCGACGTCATCATCGAGCGAATCGTGATCGAGAACAACGACAAACTGCTAACCATTGACGCGCAGGCGTTCAAACAGTCGCCGGCCGTGAAGAGCGTCACCATTCGCAACAATCCAAACCTGGCCGACAGTAACGGCACGTTCGCCGCCATCCGCGCCCTCAACCCGAGCGAGGGAATCATTCTGATCGGCAACGGTCTGCGAGAAGTGCCGGCCAACGCGCTGGCCGTCCCGCAGACCGAGAGTCGCCTGCAGTACATCTACATCGGCAACAACAATATCGAGAGCGTCGGCGCCAACGCCTTCATCGGCCACAAAAACCTGGCGTACCTCGAGCTGGACAACAACCTCATCACGCGTCTCGACGCGGCCGCCCTCAACCTCACCCAAACCGTGAGCGGTCCGCATCCCGGCCTCATATACATCCTGCTCAGCGCCAATAACCTCACTTCGGCCAGCTTTACGGCCGGTGTGTTCGGCGATCAGCGCAACGCCATTCTCTTGGATCTGGAGTTCAACGCGTTCACCGACTTTCCTGAGGCCACGTTCGGCCCGTTTCTGAGCCGCAAAGGCAGCCAAATATATCTGTACGAGAATCGCATTGTGTGCAACTGCGCCCTCAAGTGGACACTGGCCAGAGTGGCCGACGGCAGCGTTCAGGGCCTGTACTGTCAGAATCTGGCGAAATCCATTGAGGGTCTGACCGAGAGAGACATCGGATGTCCGGCCAGTTAAGCAATTATGCAAACAATATAAGGTTTTTGTTTTAATTGAAAATCTGTTCAATTTATTTCTGTTTGTTTTGTTTTAATATTAAAAATAAATAATGACTATTAAATAAATATTGACTACACATTTATAAATATAGATAAATAAATACTAACTTCGAAAATGACAGCATAACTGAATAATAATTTACATTAGATATCTTCGACTAATATTTACAAAAACAATTAATTATGTAAAGTCAATATTTGTATAGTAAATATCAGGTTTTTTTTATAAATACTGCATAAAAATTATCTTCAATTAAAATACTGATCATGTTTTCATCACTACCTCGCTATAAGCCGGCGGCGGCTCGTACTGAGGCGGTAACTGTTCCCTTATGGACACACTCTGCAGACTATTATCGCTGATTATAGACAAGTCGCTACTTCTTTGGCCGCCACTCCTGACACCCGTATTGCTATTATTGTTATTGAGAAGAGCTTTGCGAAGAATACGCTCGTATCGGACGGTGTTGTAGAAAATGACGGCATTAATGATAGTGACAATCCAGAGGCTGAACACCTTAATCGAGATGTAGAACGAGAACGTCGTGTTCACCGCTGTCAGCAAAATAAAGTACTTCACGAGCCGATAGTTTTGCCGAAGAGTGCCGTAAATGCCGAGCGCGCAGACAATCTCCGTGAACGCCGCCGACAGTATTAGATCGGAGCGAACCGTACTCTAAGAGTGATTTGAGAAAAACAAAAATTATTACAAAGTTTTGTAATAGATTTGCTTAAGTAATGGTTTGGTGCCTAACGTTGTCGGTGTGGTCTCGTTTGGCGAACTGCTCCGCTATTTCCGCGCTCATCGCCGCCACCGCTATGTTGAGGCTCATCACTATTACCGTAAATATCACTATAAGCCATTTGCGACTCTTCAGGAGAATGGCGTCGCGATCCATAAGTGGTGCGAGAGTTGGCTATAAGTTTAATGTTTAGATTGTTTCGTACGCTTTGGTATCATTGGAAACAGTTATCTGCGCTTTGCGTAGAAACTGCTTTGTATTGTTATCTCTCTGTGTGTGTATTGTTATATTTTATCTCTGCTTTTTTTAATCCGCTATTTTTTGTAATTTTTATATAAAACAAAATTATTTTAATGTTTAACTAAATGAGTAAATAATTTACGAGTTTTTATGAATTTTAGAGTACTTTAAGTAAAGATATTGTTAGTTAACTTGAGTTTATCTTCAGATCACTTGCATTTAAATAAATCATATTTGTTTCTAAATATTTATTGAGTAAAATATTGCACTATTAAGAAGCGCTAATTAGTCTCCAATAGATTAAGATATTTAATAGTATATATTTTAATCTATCACTAAATAGCATAAATTGTGATACAGAAGAATAGTAAAATTTGAACATTAATATTAAAATAGAAATAAAATAATAATTAATCATAAGTTTATGTCAATATTGTTGCTCAGTTTTATAAAATTAGCAAATTAAAAGTTTTTTTTAACTGTTAATAAAAACCCGAAAACTTGCAAGTCTAAAATCTGAATTACTCTCTAAAACTCGTACCCAATTTTTTTTTTGGTCAGATTATTGTTATGATTTTTTCGCTCAATTTTGTAAAATTCATTTTTGATCCGTAATAGTGGTCAAAATTACCAAAAAAAAAGTTCAGTGTTTGGAGTTAAGTGTTAACAAAACTGATGCCACACGCGTTCGGTATTCTCTATTTAACAATAAACACGAAACAAAATATTTAATGAGTTAAACAAGAGTCGGTTGAGACCTATACATACCCGAGGATGGGTTCAGTCTGTGCACCACGCCGTCAATGAACGCGTACTCATGCCGACGCAGCCGTTCGCCGGGCATCAGCTGAACGCGGCTCTGGTTAATGCTGTTCGGTAGGGATGGAAATTGGCCAAAAGGCGAGCCAAAGCCGTAGCCATAGTCGTTGTAATAGGTGATCAGCGACGAGGACCGTTCCGCCCAACAGCCCGGATATGTGCTGAATGATACCTGTCTTTCTCGTCTCGGCGGTTGCGCGCCCGTCGCCGGAAGACCTAAGTCTATGCCGCGCGGGTCTAAATGATATTGAAATGGGCGATCGCGTGCGATGCGATGACACGCCTCCCGAATACCCTGTGGCCACGGCATGATATCCTCGAACGTTGCGCCCACCGGTACGAATAGACTACATCGATATACGCCATCAATCATGACTACACTCAAACCCCAGGACAGTGTGATGTCGTTGAAGGCCTTTAGAAAGTAGACCACTCCCGCTGTTCGGGCATCCATTAGCAGTGGCGGTGCATTGTCTGAGAAACGCACGATGTGTTCCTTTCGCCCAATGCTTGTATAATCGGTGGCGAACTGGAAATGGCATTCGTGCTCGAGAACGACTACACCGCCGCCGAGAAGCAGCACGTGATTGTGCTCTGGGCCGTGCGCTGTCATGGCCACTCCGCACTCGTCCACCACGACCAGCCTGGCGCCGACGCCCACGTAGATGGCGGTGCGCGGTAACTCAGCTGTTGGGCGAATGTTGGCCTCGTACTCCAGATCGGCGTACGTGATCTCGTCCACACCGCTCTGCTCTGTGAGTCCGTGTCTGCCGATGTGACGACCGGTCACGCCGTTCCGATTGAATTTGAGACCCACATAGAAAGTCTTGCCGTCATGGCGGAAGCCCTTACCGAACGAGATATTCGGCAGAATCTGACTGACCGGCGCGGGCAGCCCGGCGTGGAACCCCCAAATAAAGGTGTGCATGTGCTCATACCCTTCATAATAGCAATGCGAGGTCGCGAGCCAGCCCTGCGCGTGAATGTACAGATGATTGCCGGCCTGCTTGTGCTCGCCGTTCGCGAAATAATAGAGAAAGGTCGCGGGTGTGCATAGGCCCAGAAACAGTGCGCGCCGCATGAAGACGTACCACTCAATGCCATGCAAGTCTTCTAACGCGTAGAAC